>SNQN01003685.1:5063-41532 GCA_008642245.1 Bassia scoparia | reverse complement strand
TAGAACTTTTTGTGAATAGATGCCACTAATGTGTTGACTATAGAAGTTATTGAGGAAGTCCTTGTTTAGTGTTTCAACGCAAAGAATGATATAGACCCTAAAGATCGTGCTCATTCCATAATGTCTCTAGGTAACCTAGTGAAGGTTTTGGCATCTGTTGACCCCTTTTCTTAGGGTGATTTACTTGGACCCTACAAAGAATGTATCAAAACCATCCTSACCCAGAAAGACCTATTTAGAAACAATTCTCCTCCTCTTGAAAAGAGATGATATCCACCTGTGATCGCGACACACAAGCTTGGACGGCATCAAATAGATTGTTTGAGAAGCAACAAGAAGTCAATGCCATAATCCAACAATTATATYAAGAGRAGGAATTCTATCTAACTAGGATTGCAAGTATTAAACAAGAACGAGAGCAATGGGTAAGATCATTATTATAACTCTGCAAGAAGGAAAAACAGGATGCTATTGGGAATATCATCAAGTTGCAAGCTCGCAGCAAACAAGTCATGAAGCCCCTAGACGATCATTGCACGAAAACAAGCTTCATTTTAAATTGTCAGACACTTATACAAGTGGAAAGGCATCGAGCTAATGTAGTGTTGACAGACAGATCTTTCACTAAAACCATGAAGAGTGGCATAAATGATCAAGGSTCAAGGGTTTAAATTAATTGGAAGTTTAGAATCTTCTATTAGAGTAYTATTTTGAGAACAATTTCCTCTTTGTAACACTACGTTATTGACAACCTTTGTTTATTCAGGTTGTAAACTTATCATTTTCTAGAAAAACCTTACATTCAATTGTTAGAATAATTTAAAACAATTTCGTGTTTAGTGAATTTAATTTTTTTATAAATTAGACAATTCACAGTCTTAGACATAACCTGCCACTCTTCTTAACTTTAATAGAGTTATATATCAAGAAGCKCATTATATAACCAATCATGATTGAGATTGTCTCCATCCAAATAACGTCTGTGAAGTGTGTGTGAAGTGAGCTGTGGGRACTTGTATTTATAGGAAAATGAAGCTTGGAGAGCAAGAATACTGGGCGTAATTACGCCCAGTTGGGCGCTATTGCGTCCAAGATTCCCTCCCCTCTTTGCTTGATTTTCCCTTGCCTCTTTTAGCTTATACGTATAAGAATAAAATCAGAATTCGCGAGATTTTAACACAATATTCCTGACTGATTTGGGGAGATAGTGTGGGCCCCACGCTCAGCTACGATAGATTTTCACAATTAAATCATTGAATTAATATAACATACTTCCATACTTTAGGTTATCTCACTTGCACAACAAACCATAAGCATATTTTGAAATCAATTTTGCGCCGAAAGGAACTTTCATAAAATACGGATGCATGATGTAAACCCAAGAGAATTGGTTCAGATCTTTCCCAGACTATCCTAGTTCATCGAAGTTTATTTGTAGTGTGTGTAACAAACATTCGAGGTTCTTGTTATCCACAACTATCTCTTTTTCTCTCTAATCTCAACCTTTATAATACATTTACAACCTTCATACCACTTACAAACTAAGAAAGTAAACTCTATAATCTTGTCTTCGTGCAAATGTCAAAACTTATCTTCATGAGCTTTGTCTTTTCGTCCATTGAAATTATCCTTTGATTCCTGCACATGCAAACAGAAACATGCATGCAATAATGTTCAATGCGGTTTGTCATCAATTTAAACTCAAACTAGGAAACTAAACAACTGTGGACTTTAACAGCCTAAGAGGAATTTTTCCACCTAAACCCGACTGGTAAGCCTTAGAGCTTTGTTACTCGTATGTATGTCATTTTTAGAATTTTGACTCTAACTTTGTTGCTTTCGGATTAAGTGGCACCCTTGGAAGAGAGAAGAGATATGAGCCGAGGGGCTTTACTTGGCGGCCAGGCTTCAAGAGACGGTGCATCATCTGGGGGTCTTAAGGGCCATTTGGTACCTCGTTTAGCGCGTGTTGAGGCAACATAGTCGTTCGGAGCAGCTAGTGCCTCGAGATCCTCCAGACACAATGATGAATAAAGACATGTGTTTGTTAATTGCATTCTAATCGAGTCATGGTAGGCGGTTTAAGTATAAGCATCTCTCGGTGCTCGAGGGTGAAATGCATATGAACGCTTCATCAAGGAGCGGCTAGCCCCTCGAGTTGAGTTGGTGGCTAAGGTATAAGTTTTGTTTCTCAACTCTTTTTTTCGTCTTATTTGTTAATTGTGATTAACTCGTGCTTTGGCTTGGGCAACCTGACTCTGATCTTGGGAGATTCCTTTCGCCGATTTAAGACTTCGCACTGCCCATTTAGTTCATTGAGCTTATTTCTCTAGCTGCTAGTCATACTCGGAACTCGATTCAACCTAGGGTTGTTCAGGTAAGAATGTGTTGCTTATTTGCTCGAACTTTTTGCATCGTCATTTTGCTAACTGTCTATCTTGTGAAACAAATGCTAAGGTAGGCGTTGTGAGATGGTAGGAGCATCGATGCATGGAAATACTCCTACGGCCAACTGGGACTCGATAAGTGCACCAAGTCAATTCTTTGATCTCACATGGGTTAGGAACCCTTTTTGACTTAAAACACTTTGATTCAGGTTCAGGCACTCACTAAAGCGGTGATGATTGTGACGATGCATGTTATGATGGTGATGTGAGAATGAAGCAAACCCCACAAGGCAGGATCTCGACCTTGTGCGGCACAAGGTTCACTAGTTGCGATTCGACTTCTCGATCTCAACTCGGATCTTCGACTCGATTTTCTGTGCTAGGTACCCTTCACTGGTTTCATCCCGACTAGTTACTGGACGAGTCCACTTTGTAGGTGCTAGCCAGCTTGGTTTTTCGACATGTCTCAACTGGTAGATGTAACTATCACTTGTAAGAAAAAGGGGTGATCCAAGATTTGCATTGGTATTTATAGGATTCTGTTTAGACTTATGTTGTTGACTTTTGCTTGACTTGATTGACTCTTTGACTCGATTCTAGCTTAGTCTCGAGTGTATGATATGTGTAAATATTCCTAGACTCGTGTTAGACATAGCCATTTTATAGTGTTGAGCTTTGACTACGACTTGTAAAGTCAACTTGCTAGCTATATGCAATGCATAATGCAGGTGTTTGGACTTCGACAATGCCTGTGATCCTTTTGTGTTGTTGTGTATTTGTGTTGCGTTGTGTCGTTGAGGGAGAATGTTGGTTTGTCTCTCCTGAAAACACACAAAACTACAAGGTTAAACCAAGAACTGCGTGCCAAAGGGCACGTGATCAAAGAAACAAGGCAACACCACCCAAAACCTAGGCGTAATATCCCCCAAGTACACTACTACAAAAAAAGCCTAAGAGATCGGTAGGCCAAAGAGACCCTAAAACAACCGTGGGTCTCAAGGGGATAGGGCTCTTATGTAAAGAGATCGATTATTTATTGCGGTCTCTTAGATCGACCAAGAAACCGATTGTCATATAACCGGTTTCCTTGGTCATCTTATTTTATTAAAGAATTTATTGAAAACACACCGATGTCTTTTAGTAAACAAAGAAATCGGTTTCTATGCACAATCGGTCTCTTAAGTTAATTTTTTATTAGGCAATGCTTAACGAGTTCCGCAGCTTCCCGAAAGAAGTGCGGTGGAGATTTCTCTACCCGTATCGAGTATAATTCACACAACTCCATACATACTCACACTATTCAAAGGCAAGAATTCAATTCTAGCAAAACCAAACTCATCTTCTTATTATACCCCCTAGAGCAGAGGGACCACACCTAGTTCGGCCTGGTGATGCCCCGGCGCCATTACAGTATTGGCGACTCCGTTGMGAATATTCACTAAACCTATTACCTTTAGTGATGTGTGGAAAATACTTGAAATGTCATGCGAATTCGACATCCTAAAGACCGCTTGTCTTAGGCATCCTGCATTACGCGATACTTAGGTTGTTGGCATTAAATATTTTCTTTAGGCATCATGTCTCTTATAAATGTGTCCTACAKTTGAGATAAGATCGGGGGGCTCGCTTAAGATTGACATTGTTCCACTACCTGTGTAACCCATCATGACGAGCGARCGATTGCACTACGGAGTTGTAATGGTCRAGACCTCCTTTGATCATCACAACGGGTTGGATGTGTTAAGGACCATTCTAAGCCTAGTCATGGGACCCTTTGGGACTCTCGGACTGACTTGTTAAAAAACGTAGCAATAGACTATAGGTGGCTGGACTGTTTCCTTTCATTTTGCATAGGGATCATGCTAGTTTGACGATGTGCTCTGTGTTTTTACCAAACTACAGACCTTAACTTTGCATAGCAAAAAACGAACGAGTCATGTAACAGTCTCATATAGCAAATGATTATTCCTTAGGCYTCGTAATGTCGAAATGGTTGTAACTAGAATCGTTTAGGCTTTACGTCTTTTTGCATTGCACAATTTTAAATGAGCACCAAAACTCGTGATTTGTCTTTCACAATAAAGCAAAAAATCTAAAAAAATAAAAAAAAAATTGAACTAAAAAACAAAAAAAAAAATTTGTAAAAAAGAGCAAAAAAATTGAAAATAAAAAGAGGCGAAAAACGAATTTTGGCGTTTATGCATTTTTCGTATTTTAGTCAAGTCATTAGGCAAGGATTAATCTCTATAAGGCCGTGGATTGAGTCTAGTCATGGAACCAAGTCATGCACTGTTTTCTAAAAATCGAATCTAATACACTCTCATGCATGATAGAGTCATCTACACTGCAACTTCGTAGGTCCACAAGGCTAGCTCGTAAAGAATCGTCGGTATCTATTCCTTTGCCCAAAAGGAACTTTCAGRARTTCAAGTCTAGGTCCTCGTATTCAACAACACCTCAAATGGGTGAAGAACATGATGTCGTAGCCGACATTCAAGCCACAATCCAGTCTTTGCAAACAACCCTTGCTGCACTTGAGCAAGCCAAATCATCRGAGCTTACACTCAAGAACCTTGAAAAGATGATCTTGAAGGTAATTAACAAGAATGCCTACTTTAAAACACCTAAACTCGAGGATATCTCAACAAAATTCCTCGAGCCATTTTCTGCAACGGACATGCCAAAGTTTAAACTGACTGATAACCCTAGGTTCCATCTCAAAGGATTTAGGGCCATCATGGCTATCAAAGGGATCGATCCTTCCCTATTTCCAAAGGTGTTCCCCATCTCACTCAAAAAAGTTTGCCAAAAGTTGTTCTTCTCTCTCTCTGACAAGMGATGTAGCTAATTGGCATGACACCACTCAAGCATTCATGACYCGCTATCGTTCAAGTTTCCACCTCCCTAAGGGAGCTTGAAATCCTCTAACAAGGGGATAATGAGGGCTTCACCACCTACCTTGCACTATGGAAGGAAATAGCAGCCCAAACGATCAGTCCTCCCGAAGAAAAAGAGATGATGAAAATCTTCATCAATAATCTCCAGCYTAAGTATCGCACCCATCTTCGGTATTTGGGTTTGAAATCATTCGACAAGGTGTACTAAATTGGTGTCGAGATAGAAGATTTGACCTTACCATAGAAGCAAAAAACAAGTGGGGAAGCTACGAAAGGAATGACACACCTAATCAACCAAATAAAGTGTCGAAAATCGGTGCTATTGAGAAAATCAAGCAAANTGTCGAGATAGAAGATTTGACCTTACCATAGAAGCAAAAAACAAGTGGGGAAGCTACGAAAGGAATGACACACCTAATCAACCAAATAAAGTGTCGAAAATCGGTGCTATTGAGAAAATCAAGCAAASATGAAGCCAAAACCKGCAATACAATCCAWTTGGCATGACATACTCYCAAGCATTTGACCACCTTAATGGACCAGGGCTGCTCAAACCAATCAGTCCCACTTCTAACCCACTAGTGAGAAGAAGGGCTAAATGGTGGGATGCCAACAACTATTGCAAATACCATAGAGGGAATGACCACACAACCAAAGAATGGTACAACCTCGAAGACTTGTTGCAAGACATGGTCGATGATGCTTTTCTTCCCTTCTCTCCAGGAGGTAGCTATCCAAGCATATGAAGCAAAGAAGTCAGCCACAACACCCGTAGTTCACCACAAAAGGAAACATGAGCAAGAGTCAATAAATTTCTAGCATAGGTTGAGTCGAAGAGTCCCTCCAGCTAGACATTTTTTTCTCCTTTCTTTTGCATTTGTCGAGTCTACGTCATTAGGAATAAAATCTTCACATTAGCCTTTTACAATAGTAATTTTTCTTTTAATCTTCTTTTTCTTTGCCTTTCATGTGCTTCAAGTGCGATGATGGAATGCTAATCAATACATGACCTCACAAAAAACAATATAAATGAAAAAAATGAAAGGGAAAAAAATGAATAAATTAGACATTGCTCGAGAGGCCTTCCTTCATAGCTCCACAAAATAATCCTTCTCCCTCCATGCACTTTTTCACAATTAGAATTCAAAACAAAATCCATTGCAACCACTTTGAGCCTTCTTATGCAAACAAATACAAACAACCAACTTTCTTTCACAAATACAAGCTATGGTTTAGATAATACAAAAGAAAGAAAGAAAAAAAAGGAGAGAGCCAAAAGGAAATTTTCAGCAACAAAGAGAGATAAAGTCTAAACCCAGCCTCACACATTGCAAAGGTCACATATGAAACATCAAAGCAAACTCAAAGACGAACATCCCTTGCAGCAAGTTCGCAAAAACCCTCACACCCTACTCCCAGCCTACATTACAACCAAAAAATCCCTCTCCAAATGAGCATTGTCTAAGCCTAGCTACGCCGATTCCCTACAAGGATTCGTCCTAGGAAAAATGAGGCATCACTAGCACACGACCTCATGAACTACGATCAGTCTTATTCCACTTGGATATGTAGGTAACCTCTACCCGAGGTTCAACTCAATTAATATAAAATAAAAGTAAAGAGGTCATTTGCTTCATCGTGTTGGTTTGATTTTTCTAGAAGTTTGAAGCACCACTTCTTCATCTAGAACTTAAGATAAGCMCGAGTTTGAACCACCGTCTCTTAGCTAGCCACATTAGTCCCCTCATCTTGTCATGCCTAGTCACAAAATTGAGTCCCTTTTGTGTAGTAGATCCCTAACCTTTCTTTCTACAACCCTGAGGACCCTCTTACTCATCCTAATGCAATCATGTGGTCAACTTCTTGCTCAACTAAGTCAAAGTTGTGCATTAATCAGCTCAACCAAGCTCGGGGCGCTTTGCTTCAAATAGTGTCATGTCTACTTATCCACAAAGTACGAGGTGCTTGCATCAATGAATAAGTCCTCATTCCGTGTTCCTTTCCAAAGGAGCAATAAACTAAAGTTTTGACATGGAGCGGACATGGTTAATCACAAGCAGTAGACATGGCACATCAATGTTGACTCCAATAAGGTTAGGGGCTTGCAAGTCATTAGAATCTCTATGCACGCAACTGACTCTACAAGGTAAGGTCACAAATCATTGAGGCCTTACAATGGCATTAGAGTTCTATTCCGCAAACACGCTCTCTTCCTGAGGGAATACCAAAATTATGTTTCTGACTTAAGTATACATCTTCCTACAATGTTGAGATATTAAGCAAGCATCCTTAGGCAATGCATGCATACTTGTGCCCGACAAGTTTGCATTGATGTCCGCACTACGCATTCCGAGTAATTAGGGGCTTACAACAAAAGAAGCAACCTCCTTACATTTAAAGCACATTCACTTCAGTAGATCAAGGATCTTGTGAGCTTCCTATGCCAAGAACATATTCATCACCGTGCTCAACAAATGCCATGCTCTTCAACAGCAACAAACTCAAGTTCATGACTTGAGTCAGCATCGTATTTCGGCATAATAAAACTGGGGGCTTCATAGCAGAAAGGGAAGACCCCATGAAGCACAACGTCATTCTTAAGCCAAACATAACGTTGTGGATGGCTAACCTCTAACATCAACCATCTCTACTAACAAGCATTCAGAAGGTGTCAACGCAGGCCTAGGAATGCCCTATTCCTTCTCAAAACACCAGCATTGCAAGATATCTTGCCATGATAACTATACATTTGCAAGACATAATCACCATAGTTCAAGGCAGAGCAAAAGTCGGAAGCAAAGCACGATGCAAAAGTCAGAGATGAAGTCACAGAAACCCCAATTGAGGTACAATAATCCCCAACAACTACTTCAATAACGCTACTCCCATCAAAAATTCAGCGAAAGACATTGTTACATAACTCAAGTGAGAAATCTTACTTGATGGCGTAGCCGAAGAGAAGATAAGCAGTCATAAGCTGATCAAGCACACACGAGTAAAAAGACGTCATTAAATGCAATCATTAAGTGAGAAAATGTTCGTGAACGGACGCGGCGGAAAGGAGATAAGCAGGCAAGAGCAGATCGAGCAACAAACATCCGAACGAGAAGTTCCCCAAGATGTGAAGTCTCATTTGAACATGAAGTTTGTGAACCTGAAGTTAGTGAAGAACAATTTAAACGTGAAGTTCGTGAAGAACCATTTGAATGTAAAGTTTGAGAACGTGAAATTCGTGAAGAACCATTTGAACGTGAAGCACGTGAATGTAAAGTTTGTGAGGAACCATTTGAACGTAAAGTTTGTAAAATCGTGAAACGAAATTTCGAGACAAGTACAAGAGCACCAAGTTCTCAAGTGGAGATAAAGAAGCAAMCATGAGCCATATGAAAGAGCACACAATTAAAAAAATGCGCCAAAATTGCTAACAGAAATGAAGATCTAGTGACCAACCAGAATTTGAAACAAGGACGGAAGAAAAAAGCAATTAATAAAAACAATGAAATTTCAAACGACGATGAAGGCGTAAAAAGATTTTGTTCTCTCTCACAATTGCGACAAAAGAATGTTCGTGCTCTTTCACCATAGCAAAGACAAAGTTGAATGAAATGCAAAAAACAAGACGTGTAGTTCCAAAGTGTGAAGATCTTAGTCAAGKAAACAAGGAAGTGAAGGATCCATAACATAGACATCAAATTCCAAAGGGATGAGAAATCTCAAGCAAAGGTGTGAAGTTCCATGGATATAAAGTTCTAAAGTGGAAGTAAAGGCGAGGACGAAGGCATCAATTTCCCCATGAAGTCCTTAACGGCGCCATTAGAATAGGTAGAAGCCAACAATAGCAAAGGCACACTCACCAAATTTCCCAATGAAGGCACGAATGCGAACATAAACAAAGGTATAGGTGCAACAAACATTTTCAGAGCACACCACCAAAGAAAGCAACATCAGCACATGGACTAATAGGCAAGCAGCAAGCAAGCAACAACAATCACAGGTGCAGGTAAAACTAACACATTTGTTTTGCAGGTACCGYGTACTTTGGCTTTCATTTTATGAGACCTTTGTCTCTACAAACTCAGCCAATGTAGGGGCTTCTGTAGATACCTACCTTTGTGCCTAGCCTAYGATGGCCGATGATAAGACAACCGTTACAACACACAAGCTGAATTGAGAGAGCTAAGGCCCTAACATACCATATAAAGGCAAGTTTCCACTACATCGGGCACATTTTCCTACACTCAGCACCCTTCAACATGAGTTTTAATTTCCAAATAATTTTATATTATTTTTAATCATTTTCCTTAAATTTTTCAGAATTTTTTTCAGGAATTTTCTAAGGTCTTTGGGCATTTTTTGGATTTTTTAGCAATTTAATWAATTTTGCGATGATTAATTAAATTATGAAAACAATTCCTAAATTCACGAAATTTTAACACATTGAAAAATATTTTAAAATTAATGTTTTAAATATTTTTCCATAATTGTTTCACTTGTGGAAAAATTGTMATGAATTTCCGAAGAAAAAACGSCGCGTTTGGGAAGCTTCCGGAGCATTTCCGAGCATGGGGCCCACCTAGTTTGCTCTTCAAGACAGACTAGGTTCAATTAGCCCACTTGGGCATGATTTTTCCCACTTTCTCTTGCCTTTGTATAGCTCGTGCCTATAAATACAAAGTTACTAGCCCTTCATTTGCAACATACACGCTTCATACACCCTCACTCTGCCCAATTCTCTCCTCCCTCTATCTCTCTAATAATACTCTCAAGAATTGTCTCTCTTTTACATTCAAATTCGTTCCATAAATTATATGCAATTTAATAAACAACATAAGTTCAGTTTTATAAGGTCTGATGGCTTCGGGGCAAGGGTCTTAGGTTTGCAAGGTTCCGAAGGATCGATTCTCTGATAGACAATGTCCGGTCGTGATTGGCTAGAAGGTTAAGTGGTTGACGCGAATGCTCTCATTTTATAACACCCTTGTTGCATGACTTTCTATGGAAATTAGCATGTAGATAGATTACAACATTCAACATGAATAAACTGAATATCTTAAGCAAGCTTTTATTGAATATGGCGCATCTTTTGCAAATCATAAGTCCTTTATTATGTCTAAATCAGGGACCGGTACAATACCTGTCCTTACCTAATAAAGGAACAATTCATGGGGAAGACAAAAATTAGCATTTTAGGCCAAACTGAATTGGATTTACAAGCAAACAACACCAGATGTGGCCAGACAGAAAATGAGGCCATAGGTGCATATATTCTGTAAGTAACCACTAGTAATTGCAATGCTTATGTTAAAAGGAAATCTTTGTTGTTATCTTTTTGACAATGGATTCGCATGAAGAATAGAGGCGCTAAGGCGGGATGCGTTGTGCCATACTTCGCCTTAATTATCCCCTAATCCATGACATTTGGTGCACGACCAGACTATGGAGTCCTTCGCCTTGCTTTATGCAATTATATGTAAGGCTTAAACTGGGTTCCGCAGCTTCCCAAAAGAAGTGCGGTGGCGACTTCCTTTACTCGTTTCATGTATAATTCACACAACTATAGGCATAATCACACTATGCAATGGCATGAAGTCAATTATAACAAACCAAAGTCATCACCTAATTGAACCCCCCGGAGTAGAGGCACCAGACTGTTATGGAGCAAGGCCTTCGCTTTTTACCTTCCATCGGCCTGAAACTTGGTTTATGGTGAGTGAGGAATCACCATATATACCCTTAGTTTCTTACCATTAAGTGCAATGGTGGCCTGTAAACTAAGAATACATGCCTCGTACTCAATCGCATTATTAGTGACATCGAAGTCGAGCTTTATTGAAATCGTGGTGTGTTCCTCTTATAGAGAGACTAGGAGTACGTCAATTCCACATCCCTTCTGATTAGATGCACCGTCGAAGTATAATGACCAACTGTCTTCTTCGATCATCATTAGGTCTTCGATTGGAAAGTCAAAGTCCTCAGGAGGGACTTCGTCAGGAGAGTTTGCTAGGAATTCAGAGACGATGCTACCTTTGATGTATTTTAGAGGCACAAACTTAAGGTCAAATTTGGCGAGCATAACCATTCATTAGGACATTCGCCTGTTGATTGCTGGCTTTTCAAAGAGGTATTTTAAGGGATCCCCTTTGTATACAATGTGTACGGTATGCGTGAACAAGTAATGTCGAATTATTCTTGATGTCCATACTAAAGCATAGCCTAGCTTCTCTATCGCGGAGTATCGTTCCTCGTATGAAGGAACTTCTTATTGAGGTAGTAGATATCATTCTCTTTACCGTCTATTTCTTGTGTGAATAGGGCTCCAGTCGCAGTGTTCTTTACTCTATAGATACATACATTTGTCCCTAGCCCAAAACGGCCAATCATAAGACACCCCTCGCAACACACAAGTCAAATTGAGAAAGCTAGGACCTTGACATTCCCTAAAAAAAGGCAGATTCCCTTGCACCGGACACCTATTCCAGGTATTTAGCACCTCAAAAAATAAGTTATAATTTTCAAATAATTTTAACTTATTTTCAAACATTTTTCAAAAACGCAAAAACGAGCAAAGCTGGCCATCCCGGGATTTTTGCCTCGAGACACGCATCCCGAGGGAGCCGAAAATCCTGAGCATTGTGGTAATATCCGCCATAATCGCAATAATATCAAATATGATCGTATAAAATCGCATATATATTTTATACGATTATATGACGATATTATTTCATTACAATCTCGCTATTCGAGGTAAAACAATCTCGAATATCGCAATAATATCCAATGCAATCGCAATAATATCAAATATCAATCTTATAAAATCACGTACGATTATATTACGATATTATACAATCGCAATCACGTTATTCGAAGCAAGCAAAATTGAACAAAATCCAGGTCGATAATGGGCGCAATTGCGCCCAGTTTTGGGCGTCATTATGTCCGTTTTGGGTGTAATTACACCCATAAATTCCCTATTTTGGCCGATTTTTACCTTTGCCTATAAATAGGGAACTCTCCTATTCATTTCACAACTTTTTGGACGAGCACTCTCTCTCTCTCACTCGTCTGATTCTCTCTCTCACTCTTTGTCACAAACACTCAAACACTTTCAAACACTTTCAAACACAATTCAAACACATAAAAGCATATTCAAAGGCTCTTTTGCAATAGATTTAGGAGGTTTTCAAGGGTTGTAAGGTTCGACACGGGTTCCTAAGGGTCCGAAGCAGCGTCCTTGGTCTTCGACATCGTGTTGCGAGGTAGGTTTGAGGCCAACGTCTCAATTCTAAACCCCCTTTTTGCATGCTTGTTTAGAAATTCGACTTTCAATGTAATTTGCATGTAATATTGATTAACAAATAATTCGGCATTTCAAAATAAAAGCAAACTTAAGGCATAACTTTAAATTCCTCGTACGTGTGCTTACATGCTTGTCTCACAACAATAATATGCTTTAACAAAGACCTGCAAATTTCTTGTTTCATGCCAAATAAGATAATTATGGAAAACCGGACTTAGGCTCCTGGAATACGAAATTAACGACACATGCCACAACAAACTATACACTATTTTCATAGTATTATGTTAAACAACCCGCCTAGTAATATTGCATGCTTAGGGTTTAAAATGGAAAATTGTTTGTTGTTGTCTTTTGGACAATGAACTCGCAATAACTGAGTAGAGGCCGCTAGATGCGGGGGGGGTGCTTGTGCACTACTTCACCCTTACCCTTGTCCCCTAATCCAGACCTTTGGTGCACTACCAGACATGGAGTCCTTCGCCTTGCTTTATGCAATTATAGGCAAGGCTTAAAACGGGTTCCGCAGCTTCCCAAAAGAAGTGCGGTGGCGACTTCCTCTACTCATTTGGAGTAAAAACACACAACTCCAAGCATACTCACAATAAGCAAAAGCAAGAATTCAATTCTAGCAAACAAACCGAGCCGCCATTAAATTGTACCCCCGGAGCAGAGGAACCGGACCCAGTCCGGCCCGGTGACACCCTGGCGCCCGTATAGTTTTATGGCGACTTCAATTGGGAATTCACTTAATCAATCACTTAATCAATACTCGAATTGTTATGCGATTTTAGCGTCCTTAGAATGCCATTGTGTTTTAGGCATCCTGCTGTACACGAAACTTAGGTCGTTGGCACTTAGTTTCCGTTTTCTAGGCATCACGTCTCATATTAGTGTGTTCTACACTCTAGACAAGACCGGGGGGGGGGGGGGGGGGGGGGGGGCTTAAGATTGACGGTGGTGCACTACCTAGACAACCAACTCTTAAGCTTGATGCCCATCACCACCATAACGTGCGGTTGCGTGCACTACAAAGTCGTAATGGTTTAGTCCTTTGATCATCACAGCGGGCTGGATGTGTTAAGGATCGTTCTGACCTTTTTGATAACGTAGCAACTGACTTTAGGTGTCTGGACTTTTGTTTTTCTTTTGCATATAAGGTTCATGCTAGCGTGACAATATGCTATGTGCTTCTAGACAAAAGACCCTAGCTTTGTATTCATAAAGAAAGGTCATTTAGTCATGTAATAGTCCTCATATAGAAAGGTGATCATTCCTTAGGCGTCGTAATGTCAAAATGGTTGTAATTTAGAATCATTAGGCGTTGCGTCTTTGTTAAGTCATACAATTGTAAACGGACGCCGGACCTTTGAACTTTGCCTTTGCAAAAATGCAAAAAAAAAAGGAAGAAAAGCAAAAAAGGACAAAAAAAAAAACAAAAAAATAGTGTCAAAAAAGTGAAAATTGAAAATAAAAGGCAAAAGGCAAATATTTCCAACGTTCATGCAGTTTTTACGTTTTTGAGTCAGTCAATAGGCAAGGGAATGATCACCCCTAAGACATGCATTGCATCACAGGTTGTTTCGACATGGAACTTAACTTTTTGTCCATGTGCAAACAGGGTATGCACCAATGGTTGTTGTGCTCGTAGACACAGGGTTTCTTTCACGGTTCTCAAGCAACACTCCATCGATCGACACAGGGGGGGGGGGCTCGCTTAAGATTGACGGTGGTGCACTACCTAGACAACCAACTCTTAAGCTTGATGCCCATCACCACCATAACGTGCGGTTGCGTGCACTACAAAGTCGTAATGGTTTAGTCCTTTGATCATCACAGCGGGCTGGATGTGTTAAGGATCGTTCTGACCTTTTTGATAACGTAGCAACTGACTTTAGGTGTCTGGACTTTTGTTTTTCTTTTGCATATAAGGTTCATGCTAGCGTGACAATATGCTATGTGCTTCTAGACAAAAGACCCTAGCTTTGTATTCATAAAGAAAGGTCATTTAGTCATGTAATAGTCCTCATATAGAAAGGTGATCATTCCTTAGGCGTCGTAATGTCAAAATGGTTGTAATTTAGAATCATTAGGCGTTGCGTCTTTGTTAAGTCATACAATTGTAAACGGACGCCGGACCTTTGAACTTTGCCTTTTCAAAAATGCAAAAAAAAAAGGACAAAAAAAAAACAAAAAAATAGTGTCAAAAAAGTGAAAAATGAAAATAAAAGGCAAAAGGCAAATTTCCAACGTTCATGCAGTTTTTACGTTTTTGAGTCAGTCAATAGGCAAGGGAATGATCACCCCTAAGACATGCATTGCATCACAGGTTGTTTCGACATGGAACTTAACTTTTTGTCCATGTGCAAACAGGGTATGCACCAATGGTTGTTGTGCTCGTAGACACAGGGTTTCTTTCACGGTTCTCAAGCAACACTRCATCGATCGACACCATTGCACTAATGGATAGTGAAAACATTTGAATGGACTTGACTTTATCTGATTTAAATGAGACCCTCAACTCATTGGCTTCCCGAGTCGATCAGCTAGAGAAGTCCAACACCCAGGTCCTCGAAATTCTTGAGGAAATGATCCATGGCATCCTTAAGCACTATGTAGAGCGGGTTCTGTCTAAGGGAGAAGTAACTTCTTCAGATAACAATTTGTAAGAATCAGTTAGCGAGAATGACACTGAATCGAAGCCAACAACTGATATGGTGGAGGTCATCACTTCTCACATGAACAAAGCAATGAAAAGGATCGATGATTCTCTTAAAAACAAGACTATGGTGAAGGCACKTGTAATTCGCAACAAGCACAAATACGCTAGGATAGGCTTGTTCTATGCCCAAGCCATTGAGCACCTCAAGGTAATTGGCTTCATTACACAAAAATMCCCTACTCATATTCCTCCTTTGGAGAAAAGGCCTCCTAAARGGAGCATAGACAAGTTTTGCAAGTTCCACAGAGGACATGGCCACGACAATGAAGAATGTCATACATTGAGGGAAGCAGTCCAAGACATGATAGACAGCGGCCGTCTCCCCTTTCCTCTCAAAGGCTCTYAGCAATATGCCCAAGTAACGGTTGGTAATAGATATCCAAGACTTGAGATTTTCAGCGGTTTTGTAGACGGGCATCCTGTCCCCACTAGCAAGGCATCTGCCCTAGATGGCCTCGAACACACGGTTTGGGACTCCTGTTTGGCCAAGAAATCACCTCTCCAGCTGAACGAGATGTCTTCATAGCAATGACCAAGGAAGCATTTGATCCCACCACTCTCATCACACCATTCGAAGGCTTGGTACATGGGTGGCGCAAAACCGTGAAGATCACTACTCCAGGAGGTAAGGTCATCAAGTGCACCATGGGCGAAGGACCAATGCTCGAGGATTCTGAATCTGAGACCTAGTCTGAGTCCGGTGTTGTAGAAGCCAGGATAGTTAGTCCTATGGAGTGTCCTCCGGAGTCTGTCAAGGAGCCTAGTGTCCCCCTTTTCTTTGTCAATCAAGTCTATTCGGAGACAAACTTATTTGTACTCTCTTCAGAGTTTAATAACATGCTCCTTTCTGCTTACTCCTCTTTTCCTTCTAATGATTGCTTTAATTCACAACTCGAAAAATAAACAAAACAACAATGAGTTAATAAAGGCAATGGAAGAGCACGAAAAGAAAACTTCAGTCATCGAGAAAACAGAAAAGGTAGACATCTCCGACAACGACACGTCGCGGGAGATACAGATTGGTCTGACACTAAGTCCGCAAGAAAGGGATAGATGAACTGGTTGCAACACTGAAAGAGTTCCGGGATGTTTTTGCTTGGTCCTACGAAGACATGTCAGGGATTGATCCAGACATCGCACAACACAGAATTCCGCTCATAGAGGGGGCTCAACCAGTCAAACAAAAGCTCCGTCGCATGAAACCGAATGTTGCCCTTAACATTCGGCAGGAAGTCTATTAAGCAACACAGTGAAGGCTTCATTAAGGTCGTCAATTACCCTCAATGGATAGCGAATGTGGTTCCAGAACCTAAGAAAGATGGACGAGTTCGAATGTGTGTAGATTTTCGTGACTTAAACAAAGAAAGTCCGAAAGACGACTTCCCTCTACCACACATAGACGTTCTCGTAGACAACACGGCAGATCATGCCTTGCTCTCATTCATGGATGGGTATGCGGGGTATAATGAAGTCAAAATGGCCGAGGAAGACATGGAAAAGACAACCTTCACCACTCCATGGGGGCTATATTACTACACTGTGATGCCTTTTGGTCTCAAAAATGTAGGCGCCACATACCAACGAGCTGCCACCACTCTCTTCATGACATGATACACAAAGAAGTAGAGGTCTATGTCGATGATATGATCGTCAAGTCAAAGGACCGCGACTGACATACCCTTGCACTAAGGAAGTTCTTCCAAGAACTACAATAACTCAATATCACCATCCCTTAACGTTGAGTGCAACGGCGGCTTGCAATCCTAGAATATATGTTACGTACTCTGCTGCATTGTTGTCACATTATTGGTGAACATCGAAGTTAAGCTTCTCAAGCTCGTGGATTTTTCCCTTTTGATTACACCATCGAGTGCAAGCTGCCATTGCACTTAACGTTAAGAGATTACGGGTATATGGTGATTCCTCACTAATCATAAACCAAATTTCAGGACGATGGAAGGTACAAAGTGAAAGCCTTGCTCCGTATCAATCCTATCTTGAGAACATTGCATCCCAGGTAGACGAAGTCGAATATACCTATCTACGACGCGAAGAAAATAAGTTTGCAGATGCACTAGCAAAACTCGCATGTATGGTGGGAATTCCGAGTTTAACTAGTGGCCCAAATGCCCTTAGTCATTGAACGAAGATAGGAACCAGCATACGTTTGCACTTTAGACGAAACAAATGAGGTGCCCAACCTCGATCCGGAAGAGCCATGGTATAAGGACATCAACGACTACCTAGAAACTGGTGAACACCCTTCTAGTGCAACAAAAAAGTAACAAAGGGCTCTGTAGACCGTGGGCCCCCGCGGGGGCCTTGGGCCTACATCGATGTGTAGTTGTGTTGTGGGCTTGAGCCACAGAACCCGCACATGAATGCGTTGGGGGAGTGTTGTCGAGTAAGGGGATCGCCACCGTGCCTATAAAGGTTAATCATGGACTCCCGAAACATTGGTGCTAAAATAAAGGCCCCACGGTCCGATCCAGTAACCAGCTCGTGGGTTCCGGGACATGGTACGAATTGAATCTTTGACCCTATCCGCCCGCATGAAGCGGCCTCTAATCGGTTTCATTGTAATTCCATTCATCATGATTATTGGATACACATATCTTAGCAATTTCAAGCCTTATTAGCGCACTAATCCTAAGGTTACTAGGTGGGTTACTATTATACAAACAATGACTTCTACAATGGATAAGGCGATCACTTTGTTGTTAGTCAATATTAACGAGGAGCCTAGAAAACCGGTTGTCCATAATTATCTGACTTTAATGTGACAAGCAATAAAATTTTGGTCTTATTTAAACAAATATCAAATATGATTAAAAAATATATATACAAGAAAAAATAATAAACAAAAATATATATATACAAATCCCTACCTTGAATCGCTATCAAGACAAAGGATAGAACAAATGTTAGATTATTAAGACTTCGCCTTGAACCGCTTAACAATGCAAACAAATATGTTAGTATGGACGATAGCAATAATAATAATAATAATAATAATAATAATAATAATAATAACAAATAATACAGTTAATAATGATAATAACTAGATTAAAAACAAAGATGAAATTAAAGATGACAACAACGAATAGGTGGTTAATAATCCTACGTATTTACATGAAAATAATTTTAAAGTGAGTTTCTACATTTTATCAATTGAATTAGAACTCGTAACAATTATTAATCAAGTTAAAAGAATGCGAAATGAAGGTTTTGGGTGAGTAACCTTAGAGTTATGCCTTGATTTCGCTTGTCGATTCGATTCAAAAGAGCGCAAGAACTCGTATTTGTGTGTTTTTAGTAGCAAGAGAGTGTAAGTGAGAAAGTGAGAGAGTATGTGAAGCTTGGCAACGTGTGAAGTTGTCGAAAATGAGGCCAAAGGAGGGTTTTTATATGCACGAAAAGGCAAAAACGAGCGTATATATGCTCATAGGAGCGTATATGCGCTCGAAGGAGCATATATACGCTGGCAGGAGCGTATATACGCTTCTCAGAGCTATATACGCTCGATTATTTCCTACCTTCTTTACAAAAATTCCGTTTCTTCTTGATTCTTCTTGGATTGGATGAACCTAGACACCCCCTTTTGCAAGAAAATACGGTTCTAGGGGGTTATTGAACATTCCATGTATTTTTTTGGTATTTTTAAAGTATTTTCCGATTTTTTATGTATTTTTTGTGTATTTTGATTTTTGTAAATATTGTAAAATTCATAGAAAATTATAGAAAAATCGGAAAAATAATCTAAAAATACTATGAACTCAGAAAAATGAGAAGAATGCAATGAAAATCAAATAGAAAATCACCAGTATAAATTATTTTAAAAAATCCTAAAACTAAATAGAAAATTCTAAAAATAGAAAAGAAATAAAAGAAAATACTTTTTGCCTCTTATTTGACCCTTGACACATGATTTCGAGCATTACTTCACTTATTTTGAGCTTTTTACGAGTTCAACTGCGTCTTTTCAGAGCCAAATTAATCACGAAACATTGTTTGTTTCATCATCGGTTACTCATTTGGGGAGACACATTTGGGTGTCTACAGGCTCTAAGGCGTCTCGCACCTCAGTACTTACTTCAAGGCGGAGAACTCTACAAGCGCCACTACAATGGTCTCCACCTACTTTGCATCACTCAACAAGTAAGCAAAACAGTCATGAAGCAAGTCTATGACAGGATCTGTGGCACCCACATGAATAGCAGGCTCCTGGCATTTAAGATCATCAAATTGGGGTATTACTGGACCACCATGGAAAGGGATTGCATGCAATATGTTCGCAGGTGCGACACCTGCCAAAAATACTCCAATGCGCAGCATGTTCCTCAGTCTCTCCTATCCACATTTGTCTCTCCATGGCCTTTCTCTACATCGGGAATAGACATAATAGGAAAGATTACGCCGCCCGGGCAACGAGGTAATGAATTCATACTTGTGGCCAAAGATTACTTCACACAGTGGGTCGAAGCGGCGTCATATGCTAAGCTCTAGGCTAAGCACGTGGCAAAATTCATAAAAAACAACATCATCTATTCCTATGGGGTTCCTCATGAAATCATTAGTGACAACGGCACCCACTTTCAAGCAGAGTGTGCGGATCTGATTGCCAAATATTGGATTCAGCACCACAAGTCATCACCTTACAAACCACAAGCCAATGCGGCAATTGAAGCAGCTAACAAAAATCTCAAAACAATTATCTCTAAGATGACAGAATTATCAAGATTAGCCCCAAAAGTTACACTTCGCTCTATGGGGTTATATGACCTCTATTCGCATTTCAAAAGGAGCTACTTTGTTGTCACTGGTCTATGGTGCCGAAGCTGCTCTGCCATTAAAACTAGAGATCCCGTCTCTAAGCATTATCCTAGAAAGCAAACTCTGAGAAGTAGAAAGGGCAAGGGCGAGATTTGACGAGTTAGCTTTGCTTGACGAAAAACGGCTAGCAGCCTTGCATTATGTACAAGAATACCTAAAGGGGGTCGAACGGTACTTCAATCAGAGATTTAAATCACGAGGCATCAAAGAAGGTGATTTGGTTCTTAAAGAACTTCGCAAAACAGACTAAGATCCTCGAGGCAAATTTCGTCCTAATTTAGTAGGTCCTTACATTGAAAAAAAAACATCTTACAAAAAGGGGCAGTTCAGCTAATGGACACGAATGGTGATAACTTCTACAGCCTCACCAACTTAGACCAACTCAAGAAATACTACGTTTGAGGCATACACGCGCACTGCGTCTCAGTAACACAATAGCATCATGCATCAGAACTACGGATGGCCTGATTCCTTATGGGATACGTAGGCAGCCTCGCCTTGGTGCTCAACCACAATAACAAGTGCCCTACTTGTTTTGGGATTAGCAAGTGAACAACGGTCAAGCGGCAATTGGATGAAGTTTTCTTTAACATTCTCAAAGTAAAAACAGTATATAAAAATCAATGCAAGTTTGTAATTTAGTACTACTTGTAATTAAAATTGAGCAACTAAAATACAAAAGGAAACTTCGAGCTCCAAGTTCACTTATTACATGCAAAAGCGCCTCGCAGGCCAATCACTTTATTAACTTATTAATAAAACAAACATTAAATTAAAAAAGAGTTGTGGAAAAAAGCAATCACTCCTTCCTCTCCTCTTCTTGCTCCTTCACGTCATCCTCCTTTGCACTTGAGCTCTCACTTTTAGGCTTCCTCTTGGGTCTATCTTCCACGACAGCCTTCCCTTTTCCTTTAGCATCCCCTCCAAGCACCTCTTTCGGCCCAAGTCTTCTTTCAGTAACATTTGAGTCAATCCTCAAAGGAGGAAGTCTATCAGGCCTACTCTAAACGGGCACCTTCTTAGGGCTAAGTCTGTCCTTAGCAGAAAGAGCTCTAGACTTAGCAGCAGGGATCTCAGTAGTGTCACAGTCCAGTCTCTTACTCTTGTAATGGTCCTTCTGCTCCGAACGTCGTGCCTTAACACAACCCATCACATTAGTGGCATTCATCCAGACATGGTAATGAGTAGAAATCTTATGGTCACCTCGAGCAAGCGGGGTGACCTCAAGTGTAGAATGGGATTCCCAGTATTTCTCCCACTCTATTGCATTGCCCGAATGCAAGCGCTTGTCCTCCGGACGAACTGTATCAACAGTGGGAATAAGCTAAACTTTCCCAAATTGCCTCATCACCGTTGAAGGGAATTAAAAGGTCAATGCAGTCAAGCTAGCCACGCGCTTATATGAAGACAAGCGAGTATGCACCATACTCCTGACACCCCACCAAGGGACAGTCCACCGCACGAGAATGTCAAATTAAACAAGGATAAGAATCCACTCGTGTTGAGTTTTGTTGACATGGACCCTCTTACGGGAAAAGAATCCCTTAGCAAAATATTTGACAGGATTTTGGGGCACCTCAACTAGGCTCAAACGCTCAATCAACTAAATCTGTCATTAACAGCAGCATGTGCAATATATAGTCATCACATCAATAAACAAGCAATAATATTTGTATAAATGCAATATTTTGCAAATATTCAGACAAAATATTATATCTACATTATAACAGTGCATCCTTCTTAAGGCGGTCATGCACCATGAATAACTCCCCCGTGCACAACGGCATAAGAGTACGYCTGGCCTCACATTGCTCAACAATAGAAATAATGCTAGCGTGACCGACATTCGGTTTTCCATGGACAAATAAGAAACGTGCAAGCAAGCAGATCATAATTGCACGTCTATGATAAACTCTACGACAAGAAGCATCACTAGCAATATAGTCAACTAAGGCAAGCAAGTCAATTTCCCGACCATGCACTATGCGTCGTGAAACAGTTGTACTAAGTCTCAAGTATCGCTCATATTCATCAATAAAGCGATCAGCAGTATTAGGGTTACAAGGGAGACTTACAACAAGCTAATCAATAATAGCACCAAGTTCCTCAGGCAAAGGAACAATTTCCTTGCCCCGAAGACTAAAACAGTGTGTCAATGGGTCGACATGAGAAGGAAAACTTTTTTTTTGTTTTTTTATTTGAAAGGGCACTGATCGACATGAGAATCTATGATATGCAAGTGTGATTGGGACTGTGTGATGTGGACTAAAAGAAGACCATAAACTGTATGAAAGTGACTATGAATCTGGGTCAAGAACGATGACTAGAGCCTATACATATTGATATAAGATATTTATGCTTTATTTATAAGCACATTTTCATTAGTTTTCGCTTAGTTTAGTTAGACATTTCGGAGCTTTMACTTGTTTGGAAGACTCTTGCGCACATATCGGGTTCAAATGGTCATATCTTTCTGCATACATAACATTTTGATGTGATTCAAATTGGAGATGATTGCTTTCTTCAGGAACTTTCCAATGAAACTTTTTAAGGCGGATTCAGAKAAATAACAAAGAACTTATTCTKGCTTCAGTGAGCACCTCATGCAGAATCGCATCTTTGTGTACATACCTGGATTAACAGTGATATATTTTGATATACACAACATTTTGACGTGATTCTAATTGGAGATGATAGCTTTTTCAAGATATTTCCAACTGTATGTCTTAAGACTAATTTAGACAAAAGACAAAGAAGTTATGCCATTTTCAATCATCGCTGCGCACAGAATGTCGCCCCTGCGCGGTTTTGCTCCTACTTGCTTCAAGTCGCCCACTTGCCTTGCTATCCCACTTGGTTGGACGTGGTTTTCTACTTTCCAAGTCCTTTAAGCTGCTATATTTAACTTAAGGGGAGGCATTGCACTATAAATAGTTGAAAGCTCCCATCATTTTTACCAAGCTTTAATTTTACTTCATGCTTTGTTGTTCTAACTCTCAAATTTTAATCGAAATTACCTTGTTCTTCATGTTCTTTGTGTTCTTCGTTCGTGTACTTCGTGTTCTCCGTTTGTGTTCTTCACGTTCTTTGCTAATTCACTAATCACGCATTAATCTTTATTTTTTGTTACTAATCTCTAACTAATTATTTTTCGTTTTTAATATTTTATTCTCTAACCTTTATTTTTGTTAAATGTTGAGTGGTGTTTAAACCCCGCGTTATTTATATTTTTCTATTTAATMTTTTATTCTCTAACTCTTATTTTTCGTTAGACGTTGAGTGGTGTTTAAACCCCGCATTACTTACTTTCTTATGTATAATGTTTTATTTTCTAACTTCTATATTTCCTTAAACGTTGAGTGGTGTTTAAACCCCGCGTTATCCATTTTTCTCGAACCCCCTATGTTATTGTTATTATGTTTGTTAACATGATTTGTGAGTAATTCCACTTCTAGGGTTTGGGGATCTTTGGATGGTTCGATGTGATCTTTATGGTTAAACTCAACTTTATGGATTGATTATTACTATCTCCCTATTATTTGTTACTTATGTTGCTAAATTAAATTCTGGCCATATTTCATTGAGCTTGTCTTGTTAGTGCCGMTTTAAATGCCGAGAGGTAAAAACACCGTGTGAGACTTACGATAATAGGTGGAGCGAATCTAGTAAATTGCGAGAGCCTGCTAGAGGGATATAGTTCTAAGGGAGACKTGATTCGAGAGAACTTGTAACCCTAGATAGTATAATCATGAAACTTGTTGGTTGATATTGTTTGATTCCATTTGACTTCCAAAGTGAACCATGACCCTAGGTTTAGTCCATTAATTAATTCTCCATTAAATTGTCCAAGTAGTTGTTAATCTTAGTCATAATGAACCAAGGCCTTTTTTCATAATCTAGACACATTTAATTAGTAGCTATTTAATTACCATCTCTCTATGGATACGATCCTTGCTTCCACTTGCTACATAGTTTGTGTTGCTAGGTGTTTTTGATAGGTGTGCGATAGCCTCATCACATATACAACATGACTATAAGTCGACTATGGTCGGTTTGGTTAAGTCAAAAAGGTACCATGCCTAAAAGTAGATCTTGGTCCAAACTGCACCACTAGTATTTAGCGATGTATGGCCAAGTTACCTCTTATGTACATGCATCAAGTAACACGTGCACACGCCGCAWGGCYGGTAGAAGTGTACACCGATCCAGAACCGGACTAGACCGAAACCGGCTAGACCGGTGGACCGAATTTCACATATTCGCAAGACCGGGACCGGAGTGGTGTGAAGTTTTTATATACCTAGACCMGWCCTGCAYGTTCTGATTCGGTCCAGTTTTAGATTGGTTTGGATCGGTTTGAAATTATGGGCTATTTTATGTAATGTAACCTAATTTTTAAACTTCAACAAGATTTCAAAAAGGCAAACAAATTACAATTTGTAAGTAACAAATTAAAAAAAGGGATGAAAACTTACTGAGCGAAAAAGTACGCGTGACGGTCTAGTGGAGGTGCTATCATCGTCCGACTAGTCGTGGTGTCAGCGTGGTGGAGGTGCTGTCATCGTGGCGGCGAACGCTTTGTGGTCCACTAGGRAGTAGAATTGTACATATGGTAGATYGAAGGGAAGATGCAGGCAMAAAGTTTGATTCAAAAGGGGGAAAGTAAATTTTGACWTGTGAAATATTGAAAAGTGAGTAAAAAGGCRCACTGGACGCTCACTCACCTTACTGCCTGCAATTCATTTCAAAAACATAAAATATTTCAAATTTTATTAAAGTAATAGGTCAATCGGTCTGGACCGGAAGACCATCGGGTTTTACCCGAATCAGATTTTTTAAGGACCGAAGACCGGACTGGAGGTGCACGTCCGATCTAAACCAATCCAAAATCCAGTCTGGATAGGTTTGTGTTCAGCCCTATGGGCGGGAGAGGACTTACCCTAGCCATGTGAACCATTAATCACATTCCCCCCTTGAGGCGATCTCGAGTAAAGAACATACCCATATGAGATCAAGGATCCTAAGGCGTGACCCTATTCGAAGGGCCAAGGACAAAGATTGATGGAATTATGAGACTTTCAAGTATGTCCACTTCACCTAACGGTGATTATCCCCAGTGAAGTCTCCATTATATAGGTGTCTGCCCTCGTCAGGGCCTACGTCGATTTCGCTCTTCGGCTAAAGCCACAGATCTCGCACGTGAGAGTGTTGGGGTAGTGTTGTCGAGTGGGGAATCGCTAACGTGCCTATACTGGTTAATCATGGATGCCCGAAACATTGGTGCCAAGTCAATGGCCCCACTGTTTGATCCAGTAACCAGTTCGTGGGTTTGGGGGTATGGTACGGAAAAAATCTTTGACCCAATCTGCCCGCATGTAGCGGCCTCTACTTGGTCTCATTGTAATGTCATTCGATAAAATCATTGAATACACAACAACTTAGAAATTTTATCTTTAGGAAATGCTCTATCCTTAGAAATCTATTAAAAGAGTGAGTTTCTATCATGAACATATCACTACCTAGCCTGATTGTTGTGACCACTTCAAACTAATCAAATTAATAAGGTGCTTAAAATCCATTTGTCCATGATTAATCTGAATTTAATGTAATTCAATTATTTTCGGTCTTGTCTAAGCAATCAAAAAGTGTCTCATGCATAAACAATATATATATACACCACATAGGAGCATGTCCCATATGGGCCAACTCCACCTACTCCAAGTCACTCCACACGGGGACGCCACAGCCAGATGGGTGGATCTAGGAGACCACCCAGACCACGTGTTAGAAGGAGGCTGAGTTACTCACCTCCCCAATCACCATCTTCTACATCATATGGGTCAACCCCATCAATGGAGGATATACCTGAAGAAAATGATGAGCGACCTGAGGTCAYATATGCGAGTCCAGCACACCTTCATCACTCTAGACCAGGCATATCCAGACCAAGATCTGCTGGATTTACACCGGAGACCACCAGGTCRGAACATGSAACCAAGCATAGACATTTAGTTCATGATAGACTGGGAAATCGCCTTTCAGCCTTCCATAGGCTGGGAGGACCAGGTCCTTCASAAAGCCAGCCAGCCACCGAAGCCACATCAGGTCAAGTGGCAACGCATGTAGCTGCTYGAATCAGGTATCAATCCTCATCACCATTGGGTGATGAAATATTGAGGGCCCGATCTCAAAAAGTTAAAATACCAGGCCACATCAAATTTGATGGTACTGGAGACCTGGATGACCATGTTGCCCTTTGTGAGGGACATATTTATCTAGGAGAATTCGCAGACGCAAGCTGGTGCAAGTACTTCCCTACTACACTCACTGGAACTGCCCAGGCCTGGTTTCGAAATATTCCACCTGGTAGCATTCACAATCTAGATGTGTATAAGAGACAGAGTTGGTGTATGTACTTCCCTACTACACTCACTGGAACTGCCCAGGCCTGGTTTCGAAATATTCCACCTGGTAGCATTCACAACTTTGGGGACCTGGCTGACATGTTTAGGAACCACTTTATAAGTGGTAGGAGGAGGCAAAAATCATCAGTTGAGCTCATGTCAGTCAAACAGGGCAAGGATGAAAGTTTGCGTGATTATCTTACCAGGTTCAACAAGGAGGCCATAACGGTCTCTAAGTCAAAGCCTGATCTGGTAATCATGGCCTTGCAGTATGGTTTGAGACCTAGTCCGTTTAGGGACCACCATACTAAATATGAGGTGGAAACCCTAGCCCAGGCCATGCACATTTCAGATGATTATATCACCTTGGAAGAGTTCAACAAAACTACAGTACCAGGCAGTGCTCCTGTAGCCAAGAAGGATGATAAGTCACCCTCAACTGCCCAGAAGACGAGGAAGGAAAAGAGAGATGAGAAGAAGAAGGAGAAGGCAGCGACACCTCTTCCACCAATCTTTGAAAGCTTTACTTCACTAAACACAGATAGGGCAGTGATATTAGCAGCACATAGGAATGATGACAAATGGACCAGATCCCCGAAGAGGTTAAAGGCTGGTAAAGATTCCAACAAGTACTGCGACTTCCATGAATGTCCAGGTCATTCCACAAAAGATTCCGTACAGTTGAAGAACAAATTGGAAGATCTTATCAGGAAGGGATTCTTTAGCTAATATAAGAAGTTTCACAAAGATCAGGAGGAGAAGGACAAGGCTCAGAAAGAGGACCGGCCAGAGCCTGCTAAAAGGTACCAGCCTAGGCGACCCATCAACGAAATCTCAATCATCTCTGGTCCACCAGCTTCCAAGAATCATCTAAAGAATGAGGTTAGAACTGCTGGTTGTTCTAGTACTTATCAGTCAGAATGTTTAGATATTCCTGAAATTAACTTTGGACCCCAAGACTGTAGAGGCTTGGTCCATCCCCATAATGATCCATTCATATGTTCTGTCCAAGTATGCAATCACCTGGTCCATAAAGTCCTAATAGATGGTGGAAGTTCTGTCAATGTCCTATATTATCATGTCTATCAAAAGATGGGGTTACAGGACAAGAACATGGAGCCCACATCAGGCCCCATTATAGGTTTTTCTGGAAGTTCAATCCTCCCAAGGGGAGAGATTAACCTACCAGTCACCCCGGGAAATAAGGAGCTGGGTAGGACTGTACTGGTCAGGTTTCAGGTGGTAGAGGCCTATTCACCATACAACATCATATTGGGAAGAACATTCATGAGTGCATTTTAAGGAGTGGCATCTACCTATCATTTGTGTTTCAAGTATGTAGCAGACAATGGACAAGTGGCTCTCCTGAGGGGCTCATAGATAGTAGCCAGTTCTTGCTAATTGGCTCTGGTCAAGACTTCAAGGAAGGAAGATTCAGTTCGACTTCGAAAACAGGTTGCTGACATGGAAGCATAAGCCAATCCTCAACCCCTGAAGAAAAGAGTAATCAAGGTACCTGGTCCAAGCACAGTTGAAGCTCAACCTCAAGAATCAGGCCAGTTCCCTACTGGACCCCTAATTGAATTGGATAGAGTAGTAATGCCTCAGCGTGTTGAAGGCACAGAATCAGTTCCCCCTCATTGAAGGAACAAATAAAATGGTGCAAATTAGGTCAGACCTAGGTGCTCAAGAGTGGTGCAATCTGATCACCCTACTTAGGATGAATGAGGATGTGTTTGCTTATATCACATCATTTGGCCATTGATCCCACAAAGAAGCCAGTGAAACAGAAGAAGAGGCACTTCTCTTCCGAGAAGAACCAGGCCATTGAGGCAAAAGTAAATAAATTACTTGATGTAGGATTTATTGAGCTATGTCATTACCCTGATTGGTTAGCTAATGTGGTGATGGTAAGGAAACCAAATGCAACATGGAGAATGTGTGTTGACTTCACTGATCTCAACAAAGCTTGTCCCAAAGATTGCTATCCTTTGCCCAGGATAGACCAGCTGGTTGACTCAACCAGTGGTCATGCTAGGCTCTCCTTCATGAATGCTTTCCCAGGCTACCATCAAATACACATGCATCCACCAGACAAAGAGAAGACAACCTTCATCACCAGTTGTGGTGTCTACAACTATATCATGATGTCATTTGGGCTCAAGAATGCTGGTGCCACCTATCAAAGAATGATGGACCAGGTCTTTGAGACCCAAAGAGGCAGAAACCTGGAAGTGTATGTTGATGATGCTATTGTAAAAAGTGTTCAACCTAAAGATCACGCTGAAGGCTTGACAGTGACATTTGCTAATCTGAGAAAAATACTAGGTTAAGCTTATCCCTAAGAATGTGTCTTTGGGGTTAAGTCTGGTAAATTTCTAGGCTTTATGGTTAGTCAAAGAGGCATTGATGCCAATCCTGATAAAGTTAAAGCTGCACTGGATCTGCCCGAGCCTAAAAGCATCAAGGACATCCTGAGGCTAACTGGAAGGATCGCTGCACTTTCCAGATTCATTGCAAGGTCATCAGAGAAATCTCAACCATTTTTCAAAGTGCTGAAGGGGAATAAAGAATTCAGCTGGGGCCTAGAACAACATGAAGCATTCAATCAACTGAAGGAGCACCTTGTGAAGTTTCCTACCCTTTCCAGGCCAGTACCAAGTGAAACACTGTTCCTACATATTGCTGTCAGCCAGTCAACTGTCAGTGCTGTCTTATTAAAGGAGCAGGACAGAGTGCAACAACATGTGTACTTAGTAAGTCATGCCTTAATAGGGGCAGAGACCAAGTATCCCATGATTGAGAAGGCTGCCTATGTAGTAATCACAACAGCCAGGAGATTAAGGCCAAACTTTGATGCACATCCAATTGTTTTCCTGACTGATCTGCCATTAGAGAAATCACTTTAAAAGCTTGAAAAATCTAGCAAATTAAAAAATTGGGCACTTAAACTGACTGGGTTTGGAATTACTTTTCAACCAAGGACAGATATCAAGGCACAAGCCCTGGCTGATTTCTTGGCTGAGTGTTCCTACTATGAAGAAGAAACCACCCAAACAGTGCCCTGAGTTGTCTATACAGATGGTTCATCAACGGATGCTGGTTTTGATGCTGGAGTGGTTCTGCTCTCACCAGAAAATGATGTCATTGAGTATGCCTTTAAATTTCAATTTCAAGCAACCTCTCAACCACTACTCAAGTGTGTTGATCTTGAAGAAGGACATTATATCCTTAGGGTGATTCATGAAGAAATTTGTGGTCACCATGTAGGTTTCAGAACTCTGGTTCACAAAGCTCTTCGTTTTGGTTACTATTGGCCAACAATGGATGCTGACTCTAGGAAGATGGTCACTGAGTGTGATAAATGCCAAAGATTTTCACCTTCCATCAACCAACCGGCCAATGATCTGCAGCCAGTGCTAAATCCTCTCCCCTTTGCTCAGTGGGGTGTGGACATCCTGGGTCCATTCCCAAAGGCCCAGGAGGTAAAAAATGGCTAATTGTTATTGTTGATTATTTTAGCAAGTGGATTGAAGCTGAAGGGCTAACCAATATCTCAAAGAAGGATGTCGGAAAATTTCTATAATAGAAAATACTAACCAGACATGGCATTCCTGTTTGCATAGTATTTGACCATGGGAGATAGTTTGACAATGATCCACTGAAAGCCTGGATTGCATTCTCAGCAGTTTACCACCAACAATCAAATAGGCAAGCAGAGGCAGCCAATAAGCAGATCTTGAACGGTTTGAAAAAGAAGTTAGATGATAAAAAGGATTTATGGTTGCAAGAGCTACCAAGCACACTTTGGCCATTAAGGACCACTGTCAATAGATCAACTGGTAACTCACCTTACACTTTAGTGTATGGGACTAAAGCTTTAATACTTGTTAAAGTTCGCTCCACCTCTCTTAGACTCTGTCAATACAACCGATCCCAAAATGAGCAAACTTTCTCAGAATGCCTGGATCTGGTTAATGAGTTAAGAGAGGATGCAACAACTAGACAAGTAGCCTACATGCAGAGAGTGGCCAAATACTACAATAGAATGGTAAGGCAAAGACTACTTGCAGTTGGAGACCTGGTTCTGATGAAGTCTACAGCAACCCAGAAGGCTGGTATTCATGGCAAGCTTTCAGCCACCTGGGAAGGACCCTACCAAATCCACTCTCAGAGTATGGCTGGGACTTATAGTCTCATGGAGCTTGATGGCACAGAGCTGCCACACATTTGGAATGCAAATCAACTCAAGAGGTACCATGCTTAAGTTAGGTCATTTACATTGAGACTGTCTCTTCATAAAGACTGTCTCTTCAGAAACATTTTAGCAAATTATGAAATTTAACCATTTAATTGTTGTGTAATTATTTATGAAAGGCAATTCATGGCATTTCGTTGTAATTATTTCTTTTTCTAGTGTTTTATTTTTTCATAGCTGTTTAAGTTGTAAAGTACTTCCTCCGTTTTTGTTTTCTTGCAACAATTACTAAAAACGAAAATTCCCAAATACATGCAACAATCTAAATATTTCCATAAATAGTTAAACATTTAGGTACAAATTTACAATTTTACCTTTACTTAATTTATGTTTTTAAAACTAATATCAACACTTAACATTAACAATTTTATATCAAATCTAATCAAAACATATTATCATTTAATGATTCCCACCAAAATAATCAACTATCAATCAATTATCAACCACCCAAATACGCAACCAATTTTTTAAGAAAAAAAATCTTACCATTCATTCATAATCGTCATTCATCCCCAACATCTGCTCCTCTCTTTCTCCTCCATTTCTCTCTCTTCAATATTGAAAATGGCAAATCTGTTTTGTACTCTTGAGTTTTAGAGTATCAAAGAAGCGTTGTGGGTTTCTTAATTTTAGGGTCATCTGCACGGTTTTGTTCCTCTCAAATTAGGGTTCATCGCAAATCGTCAACCAAGGTTTATCTCAGAATCAAAGTTCATTATGAATTTTCTGAACATTTATAATGTTTATCTTTGATTTTGTTTGCTAATTTGTTGGAACTGTTTATGTTTGTACTTATTTTCGATTTTTTGATCGTTTGGCTGAAATTTATTTGTTTGGTGTATCAATTTTTCTCTGCTTTTTTGTTTGATTTTTCTGGTTTACCTGAAGAAGATAAAACCCCAATCTGATTTCACAAAAAAAAAACATCGTCAAACTTGCAGAAAGTGTAACACCTAGCACACAACTCCGAATTTATCAATTCTTTAGCCTATTTCATGTATTTTTCAAAGATCTACAACTTTGATGAAGACACAATGGTCAAAAAACGAACGCATATGCCAAAAACTTGCAAAACAAAGGGCGTAGTTTTGAGTAATAATTCCAAATAGGGGTTTGTAAAATTGGGCTTTTCAATAATTTTTGTAGGATTATCAATTTGTTAGATTTTCACATTTTCCCTGGTTTGGATGACTTATTGTTGTTTATCAATTTTTCTGGTTTGGGTTTTTGATTTTTCATGTTTGATTTTTGCTGGTTGGAGTTTTGATTTTTGACTTATTGTTGTGTGTTTGATGGAATTTTTGTTGTGTGTTTTAATCTCTTTGACAAATGATAGTGCTTGTCCATGGTTCGAAAAAGCCTTAAGCCCAAAATTGACATTCTTCCCCTCATAAAAGCCAAAGATGAAGCTGAAACCGAGGAAGAGAAAGCTCTGATATGGAACTTGCAGTGTGCAATTGTTGAGGGCAGGTCTTGGCCTCAAACATTCATGGTGTCCGGAGAGGCAAGGAAGAAATTGAGTTGTAAGCTTGTTGATGCATTGGGTAGGGTTTTGGATGATGCAGCTACATATGACAAGGAGAGGAAGCCAAAGTGGTATAGTATTGTTGATGATGATGATACGGATGAAGAAGTTCAAGAAATCTGTGTGAAAAGGCCCGTCAAAGGGAAGGGTGATGTGGAGGCTAACTTTTCTAGGACCCCTATTGTGCTGAAGGGAAAGGTCGTGGGGAAGACAAAGATTGATCTTACTGAGTCGGGTTATGTGGCCAAATACAAGCTGTATTTGGAGGTTGGTAATGAAGAAGATGGTTTCAAGCAGTTCGACGTGTACGAGGAATGTGATTCAGGCCATAGCTCCGGTCTAGATGTCACATGGAGCCCTTGCACATCAGAAGAGTGGGACCCCAACAAGCACTGTTTTGTGTTGATGGAAAAAGAACCGAAGAAGATGTCAGGTACAATCAGTTATGACTAATATTAGTAAGCCCTTTAATCATGTGTTTTACTTTGTAAGTTTCAGTCCTGRCTTATAAATTGATGAAGTAAAMGACATATTTTTGGCATAATTTGGTTGGGATGTGATTGTCTATAATAAATGGCATTTGTTCTGCTYCAATTMTGTGTATTGAATGTATGTTGAATTTCAACTTYAATTTGCTATTGTGAGTGTTAAGATATGACCATTACAATAATAGAGGGTTAAAGTAGTGTGCACAATGAGCTATATAGTATTATAAATATAATGAGACATAATATGAAACATAGGTAAAATATTTTCATATTTCTAACCTTCTATATTTATATAAGCAAAAGTTTTTCATAATCATCCAATTCATATTTACATAGTAAGCAAAAGAATTTCATATTCTAACCAGCCATGTTTACATATAGCAAAAGATTTCATATTCTTCATACATACTCTTCCCTTCCATACTACATAACAAAAAACTTTCCATCCATTTTTCACTACCATATATACATAGGCAAAAGCTTTCCATCCTAAATTTCACTTCCATTTTTAACAACCAAAAGTTGTCCAAAGCTATCCATATTACATACTACCAAAAGCTGTCCAAATTCTTCCCTTCGTTAGTCAAAGAACCAAAAGCTACGTTGGTTTTAGGTGAGGTTGTCCACAAATATTCATCAACAATTTCATAATCATCTCCAATTGGGATTATCCTCTCATTGAGTACTTAACCGCTTCATCTATGATCTCCTTATCAACTTCAACACAATATGGGAGTGACCATTCTTTCAAGTCTTTCTTTTCAACATGGGGTTCTTGTAATTGTTTCCTCCTTTAACTTTCAGTATTTCGACCATTACATATTGAATTGTAGCCATGTGAATTTTCATTTTCCTAGCCTCAAATTCCAAAATGCTTCTTCAACTTTGACAACAAATCATCGATATTTTCAGGAAAAGTTGCCAAAGTAGACTTTGAAATGCCTAAATTGTGCCAAGTCGAGCACATTCAAATCAGGGACTTTGGGGGCTGGAAAACTAATTCCATATGAAACCCATTCTGATTTGCAGCTCTGAAATTCAGGATCATTAGGACTAATATGGGGTCTTGCATTGTTTGTTGTATTATGACATGTTTAGGCATGTAGTTGGCCATCTTTCCATAATTCTGGAATTATCTTGTTGATTAGAGTCGATTTGATGACTTTTGAGTTACTTTCTCAATTGGTTTGGTTTCAATTGTGCCCCTTGGTCTGTTCTTACTTGAATGTTTTGCTGCCCATCTTTCCACAAAAGCCCAAATGCCAAACTTTCCATCATGAACTTGATTTCCATAGTTGTCATACAATGGTCTTGATGTTGCCGCTATGAACATCAATTTTATCTTATAATTCCTGCTTGTGCACATCTGTATGGGTCTTCTTCCCAAGGGAGAAGAATAAACCTTCTCAAATTCTGGGTTAGGACAAACCACTTTTCATCAATATGGACCACATTTTCCATTGGTATGAAAGTTGGTTTTTGGGTTGGGGTGGCTGGGAGTATATGGGACAAAACCCATTTCATCCTTTGAATCTTGTGTTCTTCTGTTAGGAATGGTTTATTGTTGCTTGTATGACTTCTTAGCCTAACCATTTTCAAGAGTTTCCAAACACTTGAAGGGGAAATTTTTAGAAAACCTGCAAATGCCCTAACTGTTGCTCTCAAATGGAGTGGGACTGAGTATAGTAATTCAACAGTGTACTCTGTAGGTTTCCTACCACAATTCCTTGCCTTTCTAGACTGGACATCTATAGGTTCCTCCCTTTCTCTATATTCTCTTGCACMTTTATAATGCCTCGAAATTGTTGACCTATGACATCCAATCTGTGTTGCTATTTTACTTTGAGTTCCCCTTGGTAATACTTCCCCTCTTTGCAAAGCTAACAAATTTTCAACAATAATCCTTCTCTTTTCTAAACTAAGTTGAGGTCTAACTTTTTTAACCATGTGATTTACGTCTGTTTCAGATAAAGTTTCTGACATACCACCTTGTTGAGCAGCACCTTCTTGAGTAGCAGCACCTTATTGAGTAGCAGCACCTGTAGCACCATCAGAGTTGGATTCAACACCACCAAACTGCTCTTGTAGAAGTTGATGTAGGCTGTAAATTCCATCTTGAAGATCTGAATCCATTTTTTTGGAAGATGTTGAACAAAAAATGCAGATATGGCAATGTGTCAAGTGCAATTTGGACTTGTTGGGAGATTTTGTAAAGCTAATTAAGATTATTTTTAGTAATTATGTGTTGTGTGTGCTGTGATGAAATTTTTTTTGTTTGAAAAACTTAGAAACCTTTTGTATGGAGGAGCTGAATTTGTGTAGTGGAGGTGCTAAATGATGGGTGTTAATGTATATATAGGGCTGAGACCTTATGATTCTACTTGCTTTTTTAAAAAAATTTAAATTCTCTTTAAAATATGAGAGGGAAAATTTGGCCCCTAAAATTTTGGAGCCAAAGTAGCAGCTCACGAAGTGCACTAATACCAAATCTTCTCAAAAGGACCCACTAATTCTACCCTTCTATATTTAATTGCAAACAATTAACCCAATTATGTGGCACTGTAGAAAATTACTTTGGAAAATGTGCAAGCTTGTTTGTTGCATGAAAACATAAATGGAGGAAGTATTTCATCTCAATAGAGGTAAATACACCCAAAATCCTACTCTTTCTACAGAGTTAGGTACCAGGCTAGTGAAGAGCCATCTGGTTAAAATCCTGCTCTTTCTACAGAGCTAGGTACAAGATTAGTGAAGAGCCATCTGGTGAAATCCTACTCACTTGAGTTAGGTACCAGGCTAGTGAAGAGATACCTGGTAAAATCCTAATCTTTATGAGATAAGGTGTCAGCCTGATTATGTCAACTGACAAAAATCCTAGTTCACCAGAGCTAGGTACCAACATGATTATGTCCCCTGGTAAAAATCCTATTCTTAATGAGAAAGGGTGTTAGTATTATCATGTCATCTAACTAAAAATCCTGCTCTTTACACAGAGCCAGGTGCCATCAGATTATGTCTGTTGGTTCATTTTATGCTAAAAATTAAGCAGGTGTTTTTTACTTTCCGCAATTTGGCATAGTTATTTAACTCTTGCATAAATAAATAACCTAACAAAACTTATGTGTTTAAATATTTACACATAATAAATCACATAAGTCTTGGGGGGGACAATTGGTACCCCTGGTAGGATTTGGCTGAAAACATGCATTTTTTGTTTTCTTTTATAAAGTAGGTCAATTATTTTCATGATAATTGGCACACATTTTTACATAAAATGGTTAAGGGTTCGTGTCAACAAGTTTAAACTTATTTGAATTAATTTTTTAAAATTTAATTCACCTAAGTCTTGAGGGGGACAACTAGTACCCCTGGTACCATTCACCTGATTAATTAGACCTATGCATGTCAAGAAATATCACATCATTTAAATACCAGAATTTTAAACAAATACTGGGTTTAATTGTGCATATTATGGCATAAACTAGGGCACTTCATAAGATCATTGACCAAAATAATCAACGTTCTAAGAAACTACTAGGGCTATTACATAATGGTGGCTGCCTAGCTCAGGCTCCAAAAGAGGGCTCTGTCAAGGGCCAGTAGCCAATTGTTCTTCAAAATGAAAATATAATTAAAGTTGTTCACAACATTGTTTTCTGAA
>SNQN01003684.1:35110-54156 GCA_008642245.1 Bassia scoparia | reverse complement strand
AATATCATCCCCTTCAAAAAGGGAGAGTTTTGAAAGGGAAAATGAAGCTACTCATTTCATCCCATTTCCTTCCTTCTATTTTCCTTCCTCTAAAGTTTTTATATCCAAACATACTTTTAAAGTATGAAAAATTTTCTTCCTCCTTAATAAAAGCAAAAGCATTATTAAAAGAGGAAGTACTTAATTTGCCTTGCTCACTTTTTTTTGAGTCAATGAGGCATTAGATTTAAAAAGCAGAGGCTAACGTACAGAGTTAGGGAAATGTCAATAAAACTAGTATAATTACAAAAATAATTCGGAAGACAGCATGTGTATAATGCAACATGATGTCATCAAAAATGTAACAAATCATAAACACCGCTAACAAGGATCACTAAATGGCAAAGCACATCAGTGATACGTACTATCTACTAAGTATCAGTAGCGAATGCATCACCTACATTATAGTCGAAAACAAATAAGTCACCAGTATGATGCGCAGAGCGCTCGGAGAGAGCCTCCGGGGAAGTATGTATCAGTGGTAAAGGGTAAAGACGGCGTGTACGCCAAAGACCTGCCCAGAGCTATCATGAAGAGCGTCCTATGATATAGATACCGCCACACAATCACGCAGACCCTTGGCCATGTTCTATTGATACTGCCTCCTACAATCTGTTTGCCTAGCTCGCCTGGCCTCTTGTTGTATGTGGATCCTCGCCTCAAGCACTTCAAGCGATGTTTTGTCTGCACTCGATGCCCTCGCACATGCGCACTCTGCGCTCGATTCATGTACGCCACTATAAAGACGGTTTCGTCTCAATCTCTTCAGCTCGTACAAGCGTCATCCTACTCCTTGAGACGGCCGCCCTCCGATGAGGCTGCTTAGTGCTAACTGTAGCACGCCAGTGAAATCAGAGTAAATGGTCTAAAAAATGCGTCCAGACATCTCTATCCAATTTAGCGGAAAGCGCAGAGTAGCTAAGGTCCGGCGTGGGCCCGTGCTGTGTATTTCTCGCAGCAAGAGAAGTCTTCTAGCTGTATTGACTTAGTCTGCATAGGCGCAAAGATAAAGCCCTAGTCGCCATTTGGGCAGATTGGAGAGATTCTCAGCCGAAATGCATGAGTCTGAGAAGAACTACAACGTGGTTTGTGGAAAAACACCCTCCCGCCACACTAGCTTAGCACTCACCCAGTTTCCACTGAGTATCCAATCAGACGCGAACTACGCAGTACCCAGAGTTAGTCTCGCGAGTTGTAAAGTATTGTGTTTCGTGTCCTGATAAATTAACGGAGTTATCCGCTGCAGCATCTACAACTAATGTGCCAAAGTTAAGTAAGAAATGACATTGGAAAGTGGTAGGTGTTGACCCAAAGGTTTTAGGGACATGTTGTATCTTGAGAGAGGCTTGTTATGTTGTTTATGGAGTTTTATGCGGGACGCCGATCATTGAGTCACTAGATTTCTGAGTTACGCTACTTGTGCCTGACTGCAGTGATAGAGTCCACAGATATCAAAACCACAGTCAAGAGCTTTGAGCAGTACTCTATTTATGTAAATTGAATAAAACCATCTCAGTTTATAGTTACATTTCCTTGAAGAGAAGTGTTTGACTAGTCATAGAGACGGTGCAGGTTACGCACCAAGACTAAAAGATCAGTTATTTACCACGTAGAGAAAACTTGTACTCGAGTCTGTATTAAGGCCATATCCGTTGCTGTTCAAGGTGTTGATTCAGTACCGTGTGAGACTCAATCCTCAGAAGTCCCTTTTATGGTACCACATTATCTATAACGTCATTTTGTGACTAAGGTGTTCAAAGGGAACTCTAATAGGTGCCAGACGTCTGTTAGTGAAGCTTCTAGGGCTTAGAAGCACAATTACGGTTTCCTCAATAGTTGGTTGATTGAACTCGTGGAATTGTAGCAAGATTGCTACAGTGCATAGTTGAAGTCGTTTACATTAAAATTTGACAAGTTTTAAGGCCATTTTTGGCGTTTCTTGGGATTTAGCTCCTAACTTGTCATATTTCTACCATTAACTAGTTTTCAAACCTTAGACCGTAACTATTCGGAGAAGGCCGACCAATAGGTAGTGGGTTGCTTCCGTAGAGTCGTTTCGACTCCGATTATTGGATAATGATGCGGTTAGAATGAACAGAGCATTCACGCGAATGTGTTATAAGACCGTCCATAAGCAAAATTTGTGCCACATTTTAGTCACAATTGTGTTATGAAGCGATTTTCATGTTTTGGGTGAGATTTATGTAGTTGTCCTGAAGTCATATATGTCAAGCCAACCTTATCATCTCATACAGAAGGTTCAACTAATTGCATGTAGTGTAAGACCTGTAGTACGCACGTCTATTTACCAAGAAGGTACACTCATTAGGTACAAAATTCTTCTCTAGAACGTCTAGATAAATGATTCCCCTTACTCTCGCACCGTCAGAAGCTATGAGAAGAGTAAAACCAGGCTCACCATCTTGACCTTATCACAAATATTCTATAGAACATTAATTTGTGATAATGCGCCACCATATTTAATGATGCACGTTTTTTGGGATTTTTGGGCTCCGAGAGCTCTCGTTATAGATTTGGCTATTTCCAGTAACAAAGAGGGATTTATCAAACGCCTGTTTACGACCAACTACCTTATGTTTAGACACTCGCACGTAGTACTGAGCCTTTCCAGCAAGAATGTGTTGATTGAACTGCGGTTCTAGTACACTGACTAATAGAGACCATGTCTTAAAAGGGTGTTAATAGCGCACACATTCAATTATGGACCATTTTTTGGCGGTCTCTTACACTGTGTTCTGGGCGCTACTAGGGGGTCCATTGGTTCGTGCTCCTAACTTGGTCACATTTAACTAAAGCTAATCCATTATAACTACGTTGAGAGACTATTTAGTAGCACCACGATCCTCATATAACAACCCATTACAGAGCTTCCATACGTATGTTGGCATCGCATTTGATTCTCGGCTAATAGAGACCGATACGCAAAACGCACCATTTGACTTTACAATCTTTGACATCTATTTATGGTACTGCCAGTATTTTGGCGTATTGTGCGTTAACTTGGCTCGCGTTATTGCGCTAACACTAGCTGAGTCACTATGTGTTCTATCCGGATTGTAGCTTTCATGTAGGTTTATCATCTAAACTTTAGACAAACGTCCTATTTTGTAGACCATTCCTCAAGTCTTCCTAGGAATTCATGCTGGTGAGCTTTGCAGGATAGGAGGTGTATTAAGAATATTGACAAAAGAGAGCACCGAATTGTATCTGCGCTTAAAAACAAAGACAATGATTGCTAAGCATAAGATTTGTTAGTGGCGAGTGAATTTTTGGGAATTGTTCGCTTTCCTGAGAAACTTAGTCATCACCGGTTCTTCTCATTATATCTATTCACCTTGTTTTTTCAAACCTTAGATCACGTCCTATTAGCATCAATTAGGTTTGCTAGACGTTGATCTGGACCCTCGCGCTTAGAACGACAAACCCAAAGCAGTTGATCGCGATGTGTTGACTTCTGACAAATGAGTACGCATTTTACCGCACACATTTTGTATCAAAAGGCGTAGTGCGTTTTAGAATTTCTCCTAGCAGATGTCCCCAAGCGTTGTCACCAAGTATGTAATCTACATTTTTCTGCTAATGCGCGTATAGTCCTAGTTTTCAGATCTGTTATGAGAGCATACGCCTCGTTGTGAGAACGCAGCACTATCGACGTGCCTGCTTCAGGGTGTTATGGATTTTTGTAGATATCAGTGTTAGCAAATGACATAAGAGGATGTACCGATTTAGGCGTATTAAGAAGGAATAATTGAACCATGTTTAAGTGCACATGAGCTGTGGTTCTCGCACTTTTAGTCAAGTCTTGTGTAGTTTTGTGAGCTGGATTATCTCACCGCTGTCCTAAGCAAGCTAGAGCAGATAACTTTTTGTCTACTCCATCCGTTACTTATGAGTAAGTGATTCGAAACATAGTACAGTGGATTCTGTCCCTTTAGTTTGGTTCATGATTCACTCAGTCGCACGCCAAGGGAAAGCGCGTCCTAGATGTTGATTGCCCACACGGGATATTTAGAACGACGCGCACAAATGACCGGATTTCAGTATTGACGCTCTGGGCATTCTCACACATTTCTAGACACGCTATTTGAGGAGAGTGCATCCTTCGCTAGTGTGAGCGCTTTGCTAGCGTGTGTGTGTATTTGCTTCACGCGCACAAGCTAGGCTTTGCGCGTTCATATATGTGCAGGTATCCATAACTACTCTGAGTATTCAAACCATGTATCAGATTCTGATGGAGGCGAAACTGGTTCTACGGGAACCTCTACAGTTGGAGAGTGGACATCATCATATAGTCTCCGTCCTCAGGATGTTGAATGACCTTCACTGAGACATCGGAGTATATTAGAAACTGCATCAAACTGACAAAAGAAGGTGGGTACTATAAGGGACACTACCTTCCGCGGTAATTATTGTGACGGTATAGTATGAAAGTGGAAAACTCAGTGAAATGCCGAATTTTTTATGAGAGGATCAGGTCTCTGGTCTATTCAGGCTCTTCCTGACAACGGTGTGTTCACCATTACCATTAGATCACGAGTATACTGGAGTGATTAAAATCACACAAACCTATAGAGGATCACTAGCGGGTAGCCTAATTAGGAGGGGTACTACTCATTAGGGTTTCCATGCTAACAGTTGATCGATAGCGGTGTTGAGCAACGGGCATGGAAAGACGCACATTTGAACGTGTTAACAATTCACCCATTTTACCCCCGGCCCTGTCCATTTTTGTGCGTTTTTTTGTGTTGATTTTTTTTTCGGCGTTCATCTAACTTTGTGATCACCCCATTAATATCCTATCCAGTGACATGACCTAAGATGTTTCAAAACGCTTAGACACGTCTATTAGACACATAGGGTAGTACACTCTACGCACGACCGTCATTAGATTCGAAACTTCACGCTTTGTTTATCAAAACCCTTCGTGCTACTATAAGGTGCTAATGAACACAGATAGTAACCAATGTTTCCCATTCTAAAGTCTATGATCTATTCAAAATGCACTATTTTTCAGGAGCAATACGTCAATGAGTCCATCCACTTTTGGCTTTTCCTGGCGTATTTTCTCTCCGCTCTTCCTACGCCGCCCTTATCAGTACAACTGATTAGTCCTAACCATTACTAGAGTTTAAAGAACCTTAGATGATCACAATTGCTAGCTTTTAGGATCATCGCATTTAGCGAGCTTCCTAGACGTTGATTACCTGAATAGTCTCCGTGGTTAGGAACGAAAAAGAGACCATTACTTACCCACTTTAAAAATTGGACATTTTAGGGCGATTTTTGGCGTTTTTCTGGAGGGATTTAGCTTCGCAAATTCATCGAGATTTTTGGAGTATGTGTGAATACTGTAAGTCTTTCTTGACCATGTGAGATCATGTTGTGTGTATCACAACGACTTATTTCACTGGTCGTCATGTTGCTGTTGCAAATTTAGGTCATGACGTCTGGACCTACATATATTAGTGCTTGTCACTGCATCCACTAGACTTCGCTAGGGATTGGATCAACTTTTTAGCGGATTAGGAAAGTGAGAGCACGAAGAGGAAGCCATTTTAGCGTCTTGTAATCAGAATTGGAGCAGGTGATGTTGTTAATCTGTGGCCATTAGATTTGGCCAGTATCACATGGTTCCTGAACAGGGAATATTGATCGGCTCGCGCTCTAACATTGAAAACCACTCTATTTCTAGCGTCCATTATAGGTGCCCCAAGTGTCTTTCAAACATAATAAGCGAACTGGGTACCCCATACAACTCCCTGGTGGTGCCAGACACATTATGTGAACCGTGGTCCGCAAGGCACAATTGGCCATTAGATGGACACTTTTTGGTCTGTAGATACCTCATAGGGCACAGAAAGACCATTTTTTAACGTAATGAGGTTTGGAGATGTGACATAGTTGTCCGTCTCTTCCGAGGAGACGTTTCGTGTGTGATCAGTATTGTCGTGTTGTCCTTAATACATGTTTTGTACGACAAGGTTTGGCGTAGTATGGTCAATGATCAACCAGATAGGAGTCATGGTACTAAGTATTGGTCCATCAAGCACTTAGGTACGATCCTGGGCTGTCAGTTGATCTCTTGTTCTCTAGGGACAACTATTAGGCTCTTCTTCATGATGAAGTGTTCATGTAGGAATGGCCAAATCGCAGTTACGCTATTTCCCAATTTTGACCGCACACTAAATATGACTGAATTAATGTTGATTTAAAGTGAATGTGAACAAGAATTGAGATATCTTACTTTCCTACCACTCGTGTCACCATTGTCCATATTGGCACTCTCTTCTCTTATGGGCAATCGTTCTAGTTCGCTCCTGCACGTCCAGTTAAAGATTCCTTTTGTCAACATCCTTGATTGCTTCAGTCTCACATATACTACATATGCAATATGTTCATAACCTATAGAAACGGGTCACCTAATCAAGGTTCTCGTTCAAAGGAAGAGAGACCGATCAATTTGAGGGAGTCTTTGAGCCTATGACGCGTAATGTGGAGTTGAATTGTCTCGCGTGTAGTGACTCTGGACAAAAGCACTCCAGTGTGCAATCAGTTAACATAAATGTCGTACGAGTCTAGTTCACGGTCCATTTTTTTTGGCTAGTCATGTTTGTTAAGAGGAGATTTGGTGCAAGAGCTCCTAACTTGAGGTCACATAACTCTAATCCACTTGTCCGCCTTCAGTTTGATGTCGCCACATACGCCTGAGACAACGATGCCTATTTGTGATGGGAGCGAACAAATTAGGAGGTGTTACACAGCTAGATCCTGGCGCTTCGATTTGACTCGGTTAGAAACGGCAAATTTAGGAGAACAAATACTAAAAAACACGAATTGGTTCACAATACCAAGCCTGGCTCTAATCTGAAAGGTATTACGTGGGTTTAAGAGGAAATTGATTCGCTAATTTTAAGCAATTTGGAGTGTAGGCAGTTTTGTTGGGAGATGGCATAGGAGAATTTGTCGCGCTCGAAGCTATGTAACTTCGCAGTCACATTATGCGAGTATCCATTACTGTCTTTGGAGGTATGTGTTCAGAGAAACTGTTGCCAGAACACGTTCCTATTAGACAATCATTAGGTTTCCTAGACAGCCTATTATAAAGTGTACAACTGCGAGTTTAGAGTAAGATCTCGAGAACCAAGAACATCCTTGACTTCGTAATCATTGACATTTTCAAAGTTTACACCATTTGGAGTATGGCTTGTGCCTTTTGCGCGATTTTTTGATCTTACGTAACGTCCTACAGTGCAACTAACCGCATCTTTCGTGTACAACTTTCCCTCATCATCAACGCATGAGTCCAGCATTACCTTAGTCTAATATAAAGAATAAACACAGCAGTAGACCAGTCTACCTATACTATACCACAAGAGTAGCATTCTCCAAGCAGTCCCCTACGACCGATATTGATTTTTGCTAGCTTCGGTTAAGAATTAGCACTAATCAGACTAAATATGTTTCCACGTCAAAAGTTGCACAAGTTCCAATTGTGCCCTATAGGTATATTGAGATGTTTTTATTTGTGGAAGATTTATCAGGCTCCTAACTTATGCCTGAGACATATGTCTATGCTATTCAGATTACTAGTTACCAAAAGCCTTAGTGACACGTCCTATCTTTAGCAGAACATGCTACATTAACAGGGAACTTTATGGCACCTAGAAGCATCGAGATTGAGCATTAGACAAATCGCGACATAAAAGAAAGTTCGAAAGCACCGTATACCAATGGAACTTAGAAACCATTTTCACTGTTAAACACCATGCAGATTAGAAGCTGAGAATGGTTGTCTTTACGAGATTGCGACATTGTTATAAGAGCTGCGTTTCCGCTTTGTGTGGGTACTTTCCACGTAATAGTTCGCGCAGGTCCTAGCACTGTAGTCAACTCTCTATCCATTAAACACAGAGAAGCCCAAGGACTCAGCGTAGTCCCAAGAGTCAAAAAGGTATGTTCGAAAAGCCATAGAGGTACACGCATATACCTAAATTGGACACAATTAGGGTCTTATGCGCTGTAGATGTGTGGATTGATTCATACCGGTTAGGCACAGACAAGGTTACACTACCATTGTTTTCACGGTATAAGATGATGAGTAAGTTGCATTTTAAACAGGTCCCTGTATTTGGTTGGCGTTTTTTTGGGATTTTGCTCCTAACTTGTTCACATTTTCTATCCATCTCCTAGTTGTTGGCTGTGAAACCTTAGATACGTCCTATTGTAAGTAATGTGACCGAGTCAATTAGTAGGTCTTCCTAGATACCGTTTTGATGCTTGTGCGGGTCGCATTGAAATGACAGAACAAAGAACTCAATGCCTTTACGTTAAAAATCTTGGAAGCAATTTCTGCTTCACAGAGCTAGCGATTCTGTATGGGCGTACGTTTATTCCATTTGGGATTATCAGAGTCGCTTGCGTCTAATTCTTGGTCAGCATTCATATCCATTACTAGTTTTGCAAACCTTAGACATCCTAATTAGAGCATTCATTAGAGCTTCAGCTCAGAAGCTGTTGAGCGCTGAATCGGTTTAAGAACGGAGAAAGAAGAACCTATTTGCCACCTTTAAAAAGATTAGAACTATCTTTCACGCGCCCCGATTGATGTTGGCGTTTTAGTTGGGATTATTCGCTCTACTTGTCAGATTTCTATCCATTACTCAGTTATTCAAACCGTTATACACGTCCTTTAAGACACCATTAGGCTTCCTAGATGTTGATAGTTTTTTGAACGCTCTTGTTATAGTACCTTGTCCAAATGACAAAAGACATTTTAACGTTAAAACATTGGATGCCTATCTTTATTGGTTGGCTAGCCCGAGTTTTGTGTAGCGTTACTTTTAAGTGGTGATTTTTCGCTCACTGCTAACTTTCCCTGGTCACACTCTTTGTAGAATTCCATTCCTCGAGTTTTCAAAACCTTAGAACACTGCACGTCCGAATTGAGAAGTACCAGTCGCAGCGTCTTGTCTTATCCATTCCGTTGATGTGTATCTGGTGTTATGAATGTAGAGAAAGGAGAATCCATTTCTTCAGTACGTTACAAATATGATGGACATTTGGTAGGCTCTATATTTGGATGTTTTGCTGATTTTTGTTGGGCTGTTCCCGCCTCCTACACCACTTGTCACATTCTTCTATGTCCATATACTAAGATTTTGCGCAAACACTGTAGAGCACAAATCGTCCTGAGTTAAGCGATTCCATGTGTATGTGTGACCAACGTAGTATCGTTACATTCGGAGTACAATCAAATCAGATCTGACCCTTATTTCAGGACTTGCCGTAGGGTAAGACGATCTGGGATTTGACTTCGTCGGTATAGCACAGATCGAGAAAAAAGAGCAACATCGTTCGCTCTCCGAAAATTTGACATTTTACGCGCAAGGTGGATGTTGGTTTGCTCTGGCGTGTGCTTGGGATCCTGTATTACGAGCTCCTAGCTTGTCACATTCTCCTACTCTCATGTACTCCATAGGCTTTCAATCAGCATAAGGACGCATTGCTACGGTCCGTATATTGGGAACAGACAAATATAAGGCTTAGCACAGCCTAAGGAGTGGTCTTGAGAAGTATGACTTCCTGAGTTAGTTGGGAGGATAAGACCGACCCGAGAAGGACACCCATATCGCTCGCGTTTCACACCACCCGTCTACAATAACATTCGAACGACTTTTATACAGCCATTTTTGTGGCTCGTAGGTTAGGGGGTTGTGTTTGGAGATCCTTATTCGCCAGTCATTCCTACACTTGGTCAATTTCGTATGTCAAGCATATCCTCGTAAAGTTTTCAAAACTTCCGATACGTACACTTACTTGAAAATAGAGCAGCATTAGGGCCTTCCTGACGTTGTTGACTCGATTAGAATGACAAAGACCATTTGTGTGAGTACTAATCAATTGACGAGAGTTTTTATCAAGTGCGAATTCCTTTCGTCCAGTCTGCGCGTCAATAGAAGTTATGGTGGGACTGTTTGTTTGCGGCTGTCCTATTCGTCCTTACGTCACAATCGATGAGTTTTTATTGCCATCTAATCATAGTTCTTCAAAAGTGTAGAGACACATCTCTGATCCAAATTGTAGAACGATAAGTTAGGTGGTCTTCCTGAGACATGTTGATGGATTGTGTGAGCTGTTCGGATTTAAAGAGTGGTGCGGTATCCTACGGGAAAGAAGATTGGAGATCCAGGAGACTTTTATTATTATATAGTGAGGCAAGTATATGTGTAGTGTAAGTGGTGCGCACGCTCGAGTCTGTGGCCTTTTTGTGTGGCTGTTGGTTGATTTGGAGGAGTGATATTCCGGCAGGGAGGTAGCGGCTGTCACAGGCGTCCTCAGATCGATCAAGTATGTTTGTCAGTATGTGGTATTGCTATCCATTTGTGGATGTGTAGACTAGGTTTTTCGAAATGACTATTGGGTTATGAAGTGCGTTGGTCAGCGTCACTATAAAGAGATTTAAGGGATTGCCATCGCCATTCGTGTGGGGGCTTCACTCATGAGTCTGTTGATGTAGGATGGACGTCTGGTTAGAATGAACTCAAAAGACCCGATAGCTTCTCGAGAATATCCGCTTAAAAGTTAAATTTTGATCATCTTTATATCGGGCCATCCTGATCAATTTGGCGTCTTGGATTTTCGCTCCTAATCAATTGTCACATCTTCTATCCATAATGCTCTATTTTCACGGCTTATGAGCCGTGTCTTGGAAGAGTTTGCGGTATCCAAAGTGGGAGGTGTTAGATACCTTGATGGCACCTTCCTATGACGTTGACTATGGACTCGTTAGAAGGCGAAATAGGACCATGCTTTACGCTTAAAATTACTGACATTTTAAATAAGCCAGGCCTTTTTGGAGTCGTTTGTGATTGGGATTTGTCCATTCCATAACTCAAATTATTGAAGTTTGAACTTCCCTGCCCAGAGGGTCGTCTCATAGTTGAAGGTAGTGCTCCCCTGCTCCGGCGCCTATTCTGAGGTCACGGTTTAGATGGTGGACGGGCAGCGGTGAGTCCGTTTCTCCATTTCCTTACAGATTTGTCATCACTTTCCTTGCTGGCGGCTTCCCAGGCAGGTTGTTGTTGTTTTTTTTTAATTTTTGTGCCTCTGCTTTTTCCGTTTTCTTTTTTGAATTGTCAACCCTTATCCATGGTTACTAGAACTGCGCGGGTTTCCGAGAGGGTGATTGTTCCAGTGGGTTGGGAGCACTCTCGGGTGATTTATCTCTTGGGTTTGATGAGACGGTGAATCAACCTTCCCCTGCTCCTGTGTGCTTGGGCGCCCTGTTGAGCAGTTGTGCCTTGCATCAGACTTGGATTTCTAAAATTCTAATTTGATATAGAACTATTTGAAGAACGTCAACTATTCATACATCGCGAACAGCTCGTGATAGACCTGACATGGATAGAGGTGGGTCAAGTGTAGCCTTAGATCCACTCACATCTCCAACCATTCGATATCACCGTACCCACCATGCACCTGAATTATTATCAATCACATGATGGATTGGATTGGATGTTATCAGATTTTTAATGGATTTCCCATCTGTTTTCTTTTTTATAGACAATATTTTCACTATTTTTAGATATTAGCCATCTAATTTTATAATAGGGCACAATTGTTTCAAGTATGACTACCAAAGAAAATATTATTTACCTCTATTGAGTCGCGTAGAAATAAGGAGTAAAAGAAAAAATGCAGGAAATTTTAATGAAATGTATGTAACTACCGTCCGTTTTTTATTAGAATGACGCACTTTGGTTTTTAAGGCAATTGATGTATTAGTGATAGATGAGTAGATGTGTAATTTAATAGAGTGTGTGAGACCCATAGATGAGAGAGGTAGAGAAGATGTTGTGCATCCACGAAAAAAATAGAAAGTAAAGTAGAGATTAATAGGATAATTTATTGTGATCTCAATGTCTTGAAGGGATCGAAAAATAAAGTGGGACACTTTTGTTAATTTTCATATGTTAGGAACTGGATCATCCTAAAAACGGAGAAATTTTTTTAGCATAAAATAAATTGGATGATGATTGGCCGCCTGATGGATGTATTTTTTAGCATAAAATAAAATGATTTTTGATAAAACTTTGATTCATTGGTTAAGGAATCAATGACTAAGATTTGTCTTGAACTCTAACTAATATCTCAATCAACGTTAGGAGGGATGTGATCATCCGCGGATATTAGATTTGATGACAAGAACGAAGAGCAGTGTGAAACTACCTTATTACTTACATATAGAATCTATTCAGTAAACAGCCCATAACTCAGGTAAGTTGAACTTGTAAAATTCTTTACAATGACAGCAGAATTGATCACTGTGTTTCTGTTGCGGAATAGATGTCCCATTAATGGTATGGCTTTGCCAAGATAATAAATTCCCCTAAATCTTACGGATTCTGTTTTACTGATGGCCTTCAGTGTTCTTGCTGCCTTCTTCTTAATCTGTCCTATAAATATGTCGTCCATATTTCCATATACACTCCAGTCAGGTAGCTCGCCCCCACATATATTTAGTGACAACACACAGTGCATCTACATTAATGAAAGGTAATTGATCTCTTTCCTCCTCTAATCTAATCTTTTGCATCGTTTTAAAAGTTAAGGTCTGAAACAACTTTTTGATCCAATGAAACTTATACAAAAATAACAAAATCGCGCCACCAAATTAGTGTTACTAATATGGTAGTCGTTTATCAGATTGCCAATAGTATGTAGCAAGTAATTGTTGGCTAGTGTTTTTGTCAAACTGATGATTGTGTTGGTTTCAACAGGCAACGAAGCAACATGGCTGCATCCCAACAAGTCTTCCTCTGCATCGGCTCAGCGCCAGGAAACGCTGTTTTCGAGGAGTGTGTTAACGTTGCAAGAGCCAGAGCAAATAGCATCCAAGTAACAAATCCGAAGCAGGACCCAAGTTGGTGACTTACGGTTCGATAGTAAATCAGCATGATAAGAACCAGCTTGCAGAAAAATTGATCAAATGACCTGGTCTGGTAAACAGCTGAAGCCGTACCCTCAGATGTATATTCGACCAAGAACGGTGAGCTTCGAGCACCAGGGAACCTCCGGGAGGCTCGCAGGGGAGTAGCTTATGCAGATGGGTGATGACTCCCTGCAGGAAATGGATTGTGGCTTTTGACCAGATCCCACAAAAGAAGGTAAATGTATTATATTGACTCTTCATTATTTGCTCTTTCAAAATAACCTGGTCTGGGAACTGGCTAAAGCCTAGAGTTACTTGTGCATTCGTTAAATTTTCGTGCAGGTTTACGGTACGTAGCTGGGGCAACGGGAGAGACTGCTTGGAATGTAATCAAAGTTAATCTGATGCCAAGTCTGGATATGCTCAGGTCGTGCGGAATCCGGAGTTGGGTGTTAGGGCAGTTGCTAGAAACTACGGTAATGCCGTTGTTGTAGTGTTCTCTACTATTCTCCTACTCATGCTGCTTAAATCGCTTTATGTATGCGTATTAAAAGAGGCTATTGTGCTAACTAAACTCTCATTTAGTTAGCACAAACATTGAAAATATGCTATAACGAAATAAACGGATGAGTCAGGTTATTATATTGTCTATTGTTAATCTAACAATCTTCTTATATTTGTGCAACATCAAACTAATGAATAGTTGTTGCTCTTAATAAGGGAATCGAATTGTTATATTGTCCTAATTTTTGCATGATCTATTATTGTAAAATATTTACGCAAGACTAGTAAGAGTACTGAGTATACATCATTGACACTTGGCAATAAACCTGTTTCTCCCCATAATGGCATTGGCCATATAGGATATTTGTTATCATTTCAGACTTTCTAAGTTGAGTAAGTATATACGAGTTGTGCCTAAAGCTAAAGCTATTTGGCTTGAATAGTTTGACTAATATGGTATCAATATCCAACTTGACAAGAAGTTAGGGTTCGGGATTCAATCTTATCTACGTACCCATAATTTCGACAATGGTATGGAATATTAGCCCACGGATTGGAGGCCAAGACTTAGCTCGCAGTCCCACGTTATCATTAGAGACCTTTCATGTGAGCATAAATATTGTTAAATAGCATTAACCAACCATTACTTAATTAAACTTTTAATTAACTGAGAAGGTCTCACAAACAATGCCCTTCAATCATGTTGCGACTTGCACGTTTGAACCAAATGATCAGCACATTGCATATTAAATGAGGAACGAAAAATGAATTCCTCCCCAGCTCCCTTCCCCTTCCCTCCCCCAACATATTATCCAAACAAAGGAGTTTGTCATCCTCCCTTTTCCTTCTCTTCCATTTTATATTTTTATGTTATTCAAAGATAGCCGAAAGGATCTGCATTGCAAAGGACAACCCTGGTATATTGTAATTTTATTGGAATAATTGAATTCCCAAGACAATTCCACAATAAATCTCCCTTGCAAATCCTTGTAATTACAACATGAGCTAATTTTCTATTGAAACACTCGAGCGCATGAATGCATTGGTACACAATAATATGATTGTGGAACAAAACTATAGAGGCTTATAAAACTATAGTGATTTTATTAATTAAACCACCATATTATTGATAGTTCTTTAAATTTTGAAAATTTAACAGAAATTTTAACATTTTTTCATTAAAAAGTGGTGTTTCACAATTTTTTAAAAGAAAGTCATGGCAATTTAATTCAAAAATTAAAGTACGGAGTAATTCATAATTTTTTTCTACATGTTAATAAGTTGTGGATGGGAAACAAAAGTAAACCAGAATCCTCCAATACCTCCGATCCCTCCACCTTCATAGGGCCACAGATACTCATCTCAACATTCTTTCATTACCAAAAAGGCGGTGAAGGTTGTGCGATGGCGGCGAGGTTAGGGTGTTGGACAACGYATAATTAAAGTGGTAATTAGGGTGYCGGTGAGGATAGCTATGAGGGTGGTCATTGGTAGTGAAGTTATAAAAGATTTTGAGGGTTATGGCATGTTCATCCCTCAGATCAAACCCAATCTTTTAAATCAACCTTTGTCGCATCAACTTTCTAGATAATTGGGACAACCTTAGCTTTTGGCACCACAATGACCCCCTTTGGAACCTTAGAATATTGTGCAGGGACCTTTAGCCCCAATGAGAAACAGAATAGTAGCCTCAGTCATCAGAGAACATAAATGGACCTATCCTCTCTGACCATGGACCTCCCTTGCAATATTAAAATGTGGATTACCAGTTATGAACTAGTATGGGGAAGGAGGGGATGCCCTAGTTTGTTGGAGAGCTAAGGGGAATCATTTGACTCAGGAATTTGTATATGACCTTTGACTACCATTCCACACATGCTATTACCTTCTGTTGATTGGAGGTTATATGGAAACTTCCTGTACCTCCCAAAACTGAGACTTTCCTTTTGCAGTGTGCATAGGAGCTGTTACCTACTAAGCCCTATTATCAATAAGGACTAACAACCACACCTTATTGCCCTTTCTGCCCAACATGCACTGAGACTGTCATTCAATCCTAAGGGACTGCCCTAGAGCTTCACAAGTCTGGCACTTAGTCCCTACCCCTCAAACATTTTGGTAAAGACTTCTAGATTGGTAATTGACAACCTGAAAACACAGAGCACAGCAACAAGTCCTTGGAAAATCTTATTTGGGTCACCTATATGGAAACTTTGGCTCAGAAGAAATAACTGATTTTCAATTTAAAGAATACCAAACTTGAACCTTTTTGGACTTCTTCACTGCCCTGGCACAAGGACTACTTCAAAATCACTCTTGCCACCCACTCTACCACTAACCTTCTCAGATTACCATCCCTGTCAACACTACCACTTCCAACTACATTATCCTTGGTAGATTGCAGGATTCAGCAAGAACACCTTACTGGAGTGTTGGGGTGATTTGCGTGATACTCAGGGGAACTGGGTAGAGTGATGGGGGGTGTTTTTAGACCTTGGATTCCAAATCAAGCTGAGATCAAAGCCATCCACTGGCTCTCCTATGCTAAACTAAAGAACTGGCATCACTGTACCATTACTCTGATTCACTGGTTGCAGTTACTAACATCACAGAGGCCTCCAAGTATACTAATTAGATAACTAATGCTACATTCACCATGCAGGGGCTCATGCAGGAACTGGAGGATGCAGGGTCTTTCACAAAGCAACTAGGCAACAGATTGTAGGGGCAGATAGATTGGCCAAGCTCTTTTAGGTTCACATAGTAGCTTGGAGTGGTATATATATTATTCAGGAGGCTCCTCAGGTCTTGTAATTGGTTTTTGGACAATGATTGTACTCTAACTTATTGATATCCTATGTGCAGTAGGATCTTTTAAGAGGTGAACAACCTGCTGGCTTTATTATACTAGTTTATGACATTTCCCTAACTCTGTACGTTAGCCTCTGCTTTTTAATCTAATGCCTCATTGACTCAAAAAAAAAGTTGATGCAAGGCAAATTAAGTACTTCCTCTTTTAATAATGCTTTTTGTTTTTAAGGAGAAGAAAATTTTCTAATTTAAAGCTATGTTTGGATATAAAACTTAGAAGGAAGAAAATAGAAGGAAGGGAAATGGATGAAATGATGAGCTTCATTTCCCTTCAAAACTCTCCCTTTTGAAGGGATGATATTATTAAATGAGGAACGAAAAATGAATTCCTCCCCAGCTCCCTTCCCCTTCCCTCCCCCAACATATTATCCAAACAAAGGAGTTTGTCATCCTCCCTTTCCTTCTCTTCCATTTTATATTTTATGTTATTCAAAGATAGCCGAAAGGATCTGCATTGCAAAGGACAACCCTGTATATTGTAATTATTGGAATTGAATTCCCAAGACAATTCCACAATAAATCTCCCTGCAAATCACTTTGTAATACAACATGAGCTAATTTCTATTGAAACACCTCGAGCGCATGAATGCATTGGTACACAATAAATATGATTGTGGAACAAAACTATAGAGGCTTTATAAAACTATAGTGATTTTATTAATTAAACCACCATATTATTGATAGTTCTTTAAATTTTGAAATTTAACAGAAATTTTTAACATTTTTCATTAAAAAGTGTTGTTTCACAATTTTTAAAAAAAGTCATGGCAATTTAATTCAAAATAAAGTACGGCAGTAGTAATTCATAATTTTTCTACATGTTATATATAGTTGTGGATGGGAAACAAAAGTAAACCAGAATCCTCCAATACCTCCGATCCCTCCACCTTTCATAGGGCCACAGATACTCACTCAACATTCTTTCATTACCAACAAGGGCGTGAAGGTTGTGCGATGGCGGCGAGGTTAGGGTGTTGGACAACGGATAATTAAAGTGGTAATTAGGGTGGTGAGGATAGCATGAGGGTGGTCATGGTAGTGAAGTTATAAAAGATTGAGGGTTATGGCATTTCATCCCTCAGATCAAACCCAATCTTTTAAATCAACCTTTGTCGCATCAACTTTCACTATTTTTGACTTACTTTTTAACTATGAAACTCGTACTCCTTCCGTTTTTTTTAGAGTTCTATCATCATTTGGAAAGATTTTTAAGAGTTGATTGAGTTGAATAAAATAGTTGGGTAAATTGGGAAAAGTTGAATAAGTTAGGTAAAGAGTAAATGTGTGAATGAAATTTATGAGAAATAGTAATTTTGGGGAATAGATTGGGTAAAATAATAAAAGTGACTTTAGAAAATGAAGTTAATTCATTAATTTTAGATTGATTTGGAACATTATTTGAAAACGGCCCAAAGAGAAAAGTGGAACATCAAAAAAACGGAGGATATAAGATTATCTTTACTTTCAAACTTGATCCCAAGAGTTCATTTATATATAACTTATTCATAAAAAATTAGTAAGCTAACAAAAACAATATATCCTCCGTTTCGTTTTAATTGCTACAATTACTCAAAATGAAAATTTTCAATTAATTGAAACATATGTTTTCTTTTCTATTATGTAAGTCACATGTTCATATTTCTCTATTCATCATGACCCCACTATCTCACCCTATCAATTTTCTCTTACAATGAATTTTTGACTAGGAGTCCACCCATATGGATTTGTTGTCTTTAAAATAAAACGGATGAAGTAATTTATTGACATAATCGAGTCTTGCATCACAGTTTTTAAAGACTCGTGGTGGCCGATGGGTGCTGCAAGTCTTGCTTATAATATCAGTGAAGACTGCCTAAGGCTAAGGCTCCTACACAAAGACTCCATCTTGAGGGCTTGAGCAATCAGAGGAGAAGATAAGGGTGGTCAAAGGCGAGCATATGGAAAAGGGAAGACTTGAATAAGCCACCAAACAACCAAGGGAAAGAAACTACTCCGTAAATTGGTTGTATTTTCCTTTATGCCCAATTTGTTGTTCAAATATAGAATTACATCATAATTATTGTCATTCCAAATCTCCACAACAATCAAATAATTAGTATAAATCTAGAGCCAAAGGCCCAATTCTTGAGGCCCAAACCATTGGCCGATTACATCAAACTTTTAATCCGTACTTTTGCAGATTTATGTTAAATTATTGGAAAATTTGGGCGTGTTAGGCAATGATAACGTGGAAGTAGCTTTTAGCGGTATAATAGCGGGTAGCTTAAAAGCTAGTAAGTAACGTTGGAAGTATGTGATAGCGGACGAAACTAAAATTGTCAATATGAGTGTTCCGGTAGAAGTAGCGGTGTATTTATAATAGAAGAAAATTAATTACCAAGTAGTTTTTTATCCTAGCTTAAAAGCTAAAAGCTAAAACGCTATCCTACTAGCGTTTGAAAAAGGTAGCGTTAACGCTAAAAGCTACTCAAAACTACCTATGTCGAACAGTAATAAAATTAACCAAGTAGCTTTTAATTAGTCGAACGCTAAAAGCTACCTAAAAGCTACGCCGAACACGCCCTTTGTCAATTTTAGCTGTTATATTCGCACACCCCTTTGAGTGGTTTGGCCTTGTGGCAGTTGTGGGGAGTGTCCATCTAATACTTTTGTGACGGGTTGGTGTGCGCGCGCTTGACCA
>SNQN01003684.1:0-12623 GCA_008642245.1 Bassia scoparia | reverse complement strand
CTTGATGATATAAATGACTAAACGAGTTTGAATATAGTTTTTCAAACTTGATTAATAAACAACGAACTAAACAAGCTAAGTTTAGCATAAACATTTTGATATTTTACTCATCATTTAGGTTTGTGAACAACACTTTCATATTCGTTTGAAGCTCATGGATAATAATTCAAAGATCATTATTAAGTTCATCTAAGCTCTTATTATGCGTGAATATTATTCTTCGTGTTGGTTGTGGAGTATATATTTTTGAAAATTCTGAAATGAAATAAAATATGCTCATTTAAATTGATCAAGCACAAGCTTAAGCTGAGTTTGAACAATAAAAATTAAATTATTCAATCACAAGTAGCAAAGCTCGATCTTTAACACATACATATATTATTCCATTCTTTATTAGTACATCTTTTTTTTTTTCATTTTTGGAAGTTTCTTATTAGATATATTTTTTGGATGATATATTCTCTATACCTCTCGATCTCTTACAACCACGTAAATTCACCTCTTTTTTCCTTTCTARCGTCCTTCTTCTCTCATTATATGTTATTTGATTTATACTTAGTATATAATAAGAGAGTACTCCGTATTTTRTACCATTCATGTTCGAGCTATTCTTCTTCTATATATAATCTCTTTAATTATCTTTTTATAATGTTAAGATGAAGATATATAACGACGCCAGAGCTCYAAGGGGTAATATTATTGTGTCAAATTGTTAAGTAAAAGTAAAAGAAATAAGGTTTCATCTTCKCTTTAAATAGCTTTGGTATGTGATATATTTTGTCTCAATTTTAGTTATCATCAGATCAAGAAAATTAGTTCTCAACTAAAAACAACTTAAAGAACAGAGGAGATCGGTAATATATACGAAACTTGATTTAATTAGATTACTACTAGACTAAACTTATCTTAACTTGTTCATCAATTGATGTTGATGGTATTAAATAAGCAATAAAGGGTTTCTTGCTTTTACAAGTGAATTGCACACATGTGTGATGTGTACTGCTGCGTTGTATACTTATACGTGACCGACAAACAAATGTAATTCGATTGTGTACAATTTTATAGTATTCATCACTTGTTCATGATAGTCTTGGCTCCTAATTAAAGAAACTATACTATGCAACATTATTATAACTATAATACTCTTCACATGAATACATGATTTTGAACCCKAAATTAACTAAACAAGTAAATTTCCATTTTAGGCTGCCTAATGATGACAAAAACCAAAACTAAACTTTTTGAAATTAGGATTAATAGCATCATTGCATTGACAAGTGTTTTATTAAAGGGTTATGAAATAATTAAGGTTAATATTTGAATTATACATTTTAAAAGTATAGTGTCGGTATACATACATTTACTAAATTGTCAAACTTACCACGACCTTTGTTCAATTGGTACATGTGAGATGTGACACCTTAATTAAACTCTTGACAAGTATGATAGTATAATGTAAAAATGGTATTAATTAGAGTTCCAATCAACGGCTTAAAATGTTTGGGTTGATTAATTAGTTTTTGATTGAATTCGGATAATTCATACGTGAGTGTATATGGAACACTATAGGTAATTAAGAGCGACTAAGGATTTCAAGAGTAGCTATTAGTATCATTATAAGGCTAAGAGCTACTTCATTCTCTCATTATTATGTGATTTGAGGTGAAACTTCATTGGTCTGTAAATTGGATTGCCTCTCGCCATAAGGGCTGACCCGCTGGTGCAACCCAAGCTTGTTGGCACTTTCCTAATTTTTTTTTTAACAAAGTTTTATACAAAGTTGACAACAATAAACCACGAATGAGTGTTTCTTCTTTTCATTAAATCATATCTTTGTAATTACTCTATCAATTACCCACTATGGTCATATCATCGTTTTCCCTACCCATTGTTTTCCTCACATTCTGTCACTTATGTTAACTTTATAAAAATTTACATAAGATAGATAAGATAATGTTGAAGTTAGATTGAAATTATGTACATTAGACTCGTGTTGTAGGCAAGCTATAGAAAAATATAGTTTGCTCAGATTAAAAAGGATGCAACTCATACAATTAATTTGAACTTTCAAAAATAAAAACGAGCAATTCAAATAATTAAAAACGATTGAATGAAGTATATAAGACACGTTTCTTTGTAGTTAATTGGAACTGAACTGAACTGAAATGAACTTAATACACTGAAATGAATGAATATTTTATGAGAGAAGAATATAGATTAATACCGAATTTAACTTAACTTAACTTAACTTTAATTAATTTTAATTAACCGACTTATTATTATATGAAATAAGTCCAAAGAAACAGGCCTAATTCTATACTAGGATATGATGGAATGATGATCTTGGTAATGCATTTCATTAGGATTACATACCCAATGGCCAAAACCACTGAATCATGCTTTATTGAGCACAATGAGATTAGGTGTATGTTCACCACATAATTAAATAATTATATTATAAACCCTGAACAACAGCAATGGAGTTAATACAGTAGTTAAGTGGGTGTGAAGTAAGTGAGGCTGAGAAACACATTGACCAAAATTTATGTGATTTCCACAAATTATAATCTAATTTTGTCTTTCAACTTGCATCTGCATTTAATTCCCAAATCTTGTGACTTACATTATTGCAAATGTATTTAGATGATCTAATAATAAATATGCAATTGTCTAGCCCATGATAAGGTGTCATTTGGGTCGAATTTGCAGGATATATTATGTGTTAGTGTTAAAGTGTGGAATTGCATCATAGTTTTGAGGAAAATAACAATCATTTTAAAAGTGTTGCATTATTAAATTTTAATGGCCATTTCACTCACTTGTGTGTTTTTTTAAGTGCTATTTACATCACAGTCTAAACTCTAAATTGCATAATTAGTATGTTTGTATATTTTATTATTAAATGTTCTTGCTTTCATTAGGCGTGCCCATGAGATTTGCATGGAAAGATTGAGCTAATAACTTCTAGTTTATAACCTAATTAAGTGGCATTCCGATCTTTTTATTGTCATAGATGGAAGGTACTGATTTGTAAGTGAGTTATTCTCTCATCCTTGGTCTCTCCTCGTTTTAACATTAGTTTAAGCTTATGTGTAACCTCGATCTAAAAAGTATTGATTCTGTTATTGAGTATAAAATGAAAGAATTTAAGAAAAATCCTCAAAGTTAAATTAAAAATAGGCAATTAAGGTACACGTAAAGAGCTCCATAGTCTCAAGCAAGTTCTACTGCGAAATCGTATGATAGAAACATGCACTCTTTCAACATCTATCTATCAATTTGTGGTGATAGCTTAGTTAATTAAGTGGTTGAAGGCTAATTGCCTTTACTTCATTTGCCTTTTGATGTCCTCTCCATGATCAGCCCACCACACAACTCAATTAGATAGACATCATATCGATTTTATCGTGTTCCAATTTATATCGTTGTACTATAATAAAATCCTCGTTACAAAATACAATGTGTATGTTGTGTCACAATGGTAAAATGTTTCTGTATCGGAAACCCTGCTCCCCATATCGCCCCTAAATTTTGGCCAAAATCCGTCATTCGGCATACATATATTATTCTAATAATTATTTTAAACTCACATATACATGATCCAATAATCAATGCAATCCAAACTTTGAATTTTAAATAAAAGGCATATGCAGCATGTTAGGAGTGGAACAACCGTTATTGATGATAGGAGGTTTGATGTGGCAAGTGTAGCAGGTAAAGGAACCAATATCCTTATATCCTCACAATATTCAGGAGACTCAATGAAAAATCCAAACAATGAATTGTCGTCATTTAAGTTATCATATCGTATGCATGGCAGCATGAATGCCCATTACGCCAGAAGTATGAAAACCAACAAATATCACACCTATGTTGGATTTAATTCCACGAGCCCTTCATTTATGACTGTGTTTTGTTCACTGCATTTTTTGGGGAAGAAAGGGGATTGAAGTTTTTGGCCTTATCTTGCTTGTTCCATGACAACTCTAGTAGAATGTAGAGTTTACCTAATTGCGCAAACTTTCAAAAGCACGATTTGGTCTAGTGATGAAATAATGTGTGTTTGTACGTACAACCGGTTGTAACAGTTAAATTTGCCCATAAGTAGGCATTTTTTAAATGTAATGTATCAGTATCGATATAATGTCATACATCATACTCTATGAATTTGGATACTTGGGTAATGCCTTTTCAACCAGTTTCAGCCTTCGAGGTCGAATGACAGATAAAAATTCGACAAGTTTAGATCAGGATAAGTTAATTAATTCAAGTAAACTGAGATCGYCTTAAATAAGTTCAATTTAGATAAGTTTAAGTTTAAATGTCTAATAATGTGAATATAACACACCCTTCATATATTACACACTGCAAAAGTATACACAACCTCCATATTTACCACAATTTCACACCTTAAACATAAATAATAAATCACGCCTTTTATTAATTATACATTTTGAATRGGAWTAGAAATCCCCTGAAACTGACAGGTACATGTGTGGAGGTTTGCTCCACATATGTAACTGAAGTTCAGTTATTTACAACAAAATAATGGACTACAGATAAAATAATTACTGTAATTGACGAAAATTTAACTTGACTATGCAAAGAACTAGCAACAATGGACGACGAGACTAAAACTTAAAGATAGCAGCACCACTAGACGGCTTTGAAGCGAAAACATATAGGCCCAGGTCGTTGTCACTGATCACACCCTTGTTGATTCTTGACTGGTAGAAGTGCTCCTGTTAAAGTCCCAAATAGGTCAGATTTAAATTTGTTTAGATCCTGCAACCCGAAAATCTATTAATGCAGTGGAGTTGATTTTTCACTTACCTTTAAATCAAGGATAAATTGTGGCACTGTACTTTCCTTTACCAGAGAAACTGTGCAGCCACCCCATCCTGCACCTGTCAGTCTTGACCCTAGAGCACCTTTGTCCCGAGCAACATTCACAAGCTCTTCCAACTCAGGACAGCTATTTGAAGGATGAGCAAGGAACACAATGTTAATTAAAAATCAGATAGTTAACCACATTCTGCTTTCCAGTTTTGAAATACATTCTGCTCCATTTGAAACTAGTGAACAGAAAATTTAAACCACTGCAACAATGAAGGGTATTGAAAACCCAAAATAGGTAATTTTAAGCTAACAGCAAACAGCAACACAAATTCATACCATCAAAGCTCCACTTGGGAGCTACAACTTTTCAACATCTTGACACAACTTTTACAGCTAATAATTTTATTACATATCAATTGAAAGTAAATATATTGAATCACTTCATTTTAAAACAGCTAGCAAGATCCAAACTAATAATCTAAATTTCWATCATGTAGAAACTTTGACCTAAATTAGCCCAAGATCACAAATAACTAGAATGCAGATCTGTGTATCATACAATRACTAACTTATAAGCACAAATTAGATAAACATTAGACAACAACATTAATATCTCTGTTTGTCATCCTAAAAACATTTGTGCGTAAAAACCCCAAGAGCAACGCCCTAGCATGTTTTTAAAAGCTGATCTTATTTGGCTACTCCATTGATAGGTAGGTGTTCCCATACTTCACTTAGTGGAAGCTAAGATGTCAAGCAAGACCACAGGAAGCCAGGAGCAGCAAAAAAAAATATGTCCGAGTTTACAATTTACTGGTCTTGCTATAATACTTCTTTTCTGCAGCCCRTTATATCTCATGAATTTCACAAGTCTCAAAATAATTTGATCCTACTCATATAGTAAAGTTCAAGCAAACTACAATTKTTGATCAACATAAAGATCAACCAAAAAATGCAGTTCATTAAACAGGACGGAATCAATGAAAATGTCATTTCAACTAAAATAGCATTATTGGGAGTGAAGCCTTCATTACCTGCATTCATAGAGAACACTGCAGCTATAATGACTTTCATTCATCAGGTCACCAAGCTTCTTAAGCATATCTTCGTCACTGCAAAATGACAAATCTTTAAGCTTAGGAGCCAAAATGACAAATAGGTACGATTCTACTTTTAGCTGCAACTCATGTGTGACAAATTTTCATTTCAATTAACAGGTAAAGCCGTAAAGGTCTATAACAGATTTTATACTTTAGTCCATCACATATGACAGCATTCAACAAAGGAGAGAAAAGCAGGCTTACATGTCGCGTTTGGCATCAAAGATAAACGAGAAAGGAAAAAAGACCYCCATATTCAGTCAATAAATTAACTCAACTAACCTCAAATCTGATGACACTGTATCCTTGAAAGCATGTACCCTCTTCGCTTCAGAGTACACATGANTAAATTAGCCCAAGATCACAAATAACTAGAATGCAGATCTGTGTATCATACAATCACTAACTTATAAGCACAAATTAGATAAACATTAGACAACAACATTAATATCTCTGTTTGTCATCCTAAAAACATTTGTGCGTAAAAACCCCAAGAGCAACGCCCTAGCATGTTTTTAAAAGCTGATCTTATTTGGCTACTCCATTGATAGGTAGGTGTTCCCATACTTCACTTAGTGGAAGCTAAGATGTCAAGCAAGACCACAGGAAGCCAGGAGCAGCAAAAAAAAATATGTCCGAGTTTACAATTTACTGGTCTTGCTATAATACTTCTTTTCTGCAGCCCRTTATATCTCATGAATTTCACAAGTCTCAAAATAATTTGATCCTACTCATATAGTAAAGTTCAAGCAAACTACAATTKTTGATCAACATAAAGATCAACCAAAAAATGCAGTTCATTAAACAGGACGGAATCAATGAAAATGTCATTTCAACTAAAATAGCATTATTGGGAGTGAAGCCTTCATTACCTGCATTCATAGAGAACACTGCAGCTATAATGACTTTCATTCATCAGGTCACCAAGCTTCTTAAGCATATCTTCGTCACTGCAAAATGACAAATCTTTAAGCTTAGGAGCCAAAATGACAAATAGGTACGATTCTACTTTTAGCTGCAACTCATGTGTGACAAATTTTCATTTCAATTAACAGGTAAAGCCGTAAAGGTCTATAACAGATTTTATACTTTAGTCCATCACATATGACAGCATTCAACAAAGGAGAGAAAAGCAGGCTTACATGTCGCGTTTGGCATCAAAGATAAACGAGAAAGGAAAAAAGACCYCCATATTCAGTCAATAAATTAACTCAACTAACCTCAAATCTGATGACACTGTATCCTTGAAAGCATGTACCCTCTTCGCTTCAGAGTACACATGAGCAGCCCTCTGCAGAAGAAGAAAACGGTTAATAGAATGCATTAATTAATAGTTAATAACGAAACATCTATTAATATAACAGTCGCTAGCGTAAAAAACTGCAAGCATACACACACAGGAGACAATTATAGAATAACACACAAGTGATAAACAAATATATAGCCGTAAGTCACGACAATAACATTTGGAGGCAATATGAATCCAGAAAAAGAGAGAAACGATTCAGGAAGCCATAAACATGACCACAATCACTTTAAAAAGATCCAAGGGTAACATAAAAAAAGAGAGGTTGCACAGTAAAAGTCAATTTCCTCATATTCTTAGCAAACAAGATAAAACTCCGAAAAAAGAAGGAATGTCAAAAATCCATGACGAGATTTCAATGCATCAGACTTAGAGAGAATTAGAAAGGCAATGAACAACTTTTACGTATGCATGATAAGCAAGTAACAAAAGAAATGTGCATGTGCGTATGATGGAAATTGTTACACCCACTCTGACATCTAATAAGGTCTTACAAACACAGAGCAACAAGTTCTTACAAATATAAATCCTAAAAGCGGTAAAATCTTAGAACCGACATACAAAAGGACAGGCGGGACAGGTATAAGCCTCAGATATAGTTTATCAGAAGTCTGACAACTATGATAGGATCTGGGATGTGCAAACACAGTTGACAAACTATTAGGTACATCGAATGCACAATAATTTTATTGTGCATCAGATTATAGTGACCCTTTTGGTTAACCTTTTTTATRAATATAGTGACCCTWATTATTTATCACTATATCGATGTAAAGTGAAAATGGGTCACTATATTGATATAAAGGGTCACTATATTGATATAAAGGGTAACTATATGTTTGATGCACAATAAATTTATTGTGCATCTGATGCATGCAACACTTTTTACAACAGTTTCAGCCCCAATTTATCAATAAGCAGTATTGACAGTTAAAGCATCGCAAGCAGCTCACATTGAAATTTACCTGGTGTAATTTATACGTGATTTTGCTGCCTTCAAGAACATCCAATGAGTGCGGTTGAGTCACCTAAAGATTGACTCGTGACAGACTTCATCAGTATCTTTCAAATCTTCAGCAGCTTATACGGATCCCTCTCTAAGATTGTTCCTGAAGCAGTAGAGCAGGCAGTAAGAATCATCTAACCAGCGGAATTTGATCAAAGGAATGATCATGCCGGGGGGGTGAGTTGTCAGCAATGTCGAGTATTCACTTATCCCCTAGTGCCACATAATAGGAGCCAACCCTTACCCATGAATAATTGTTATCGTACACCTTAATCATTTTAGGTATATAGGCATTCAGCAACATTCCATTCGTCATAATGACTCATAACATAGGCAACAAGCCAATCACTTAGATCAACATTTAATTAACTTATTATCATACAGTTAATCTTACAACATACCTGTACAGCTAGTACAGATCAGTAGAGCCACGAGGCCACGAAAGGACACGACACAAAGGCCCTCAACATCAGTAAAGAGTTTTGACTGTGGATGCTGCCTCTTCTTGCGATTATCCCCAGCTAATACCCAACACAATCTGCAAAACGTAAAGATAAAATCTTATATTCACAATCAATTCAACACATCTATAATATACCAAAAGTTACATCAAATTTAAGCATAAGCCCCGAATTATTATTTTTAATCAGAAACTGTATTTTGCACCATCCAATATTTATTTTTCCTCTCAACAATCGTTCAATCAGAAAGTCACATCATACTAAAGATGAATCTTCGAATAATTTTGCACCTTATAATAAGGCTAAAAGGAAGTAGATTTTTAGAAATCAACTCACCGCAGCAAGGTCTGCATTCGACAACACGGTTGTTGATTATGGCCAGCAGTGACCGGCTCTGAGATCTCTGCCAGTGAATGGGCTATTTAAAAAGATCCTCAGCTGGGAAGTTTCACATCTAAGTTGCTCGGACAGGATTGAAAACTCAATCAACTCTGCGAATCTTTCTGGGCCATGGATGAGGATTGCTACAAAGTTGAAATACAAGACACTCAAAATGCGACAAAAGTAGTAGATCATAGGACGAGTTCACAACATGGTAGGAAGATAACTATTCATTAATGTTATTTAACGCTAATTGACTGTGATTTTCTGAAATAAATGAAGCCTTTGGGGAGAACTTTTAGTCAGAACACAGGGGTAATTTAACTATTTACACCTAAAACCAGAAGTGAAAATTTTTAAAGAAAATATTTCACTGGATATTGACACTGTTCATAGTCTTGCTGCAAACACTTCTTTCTTTCTTTTTTTCCAAGCACAACATTCGAAAATTCAAATGACATTCGCCAAACATTAACAGCATGGGTTTGGTTACTTTCATCTGATCCATTTCCACCAGATCTGTGTCCCAATGTGGACAGCTCACATCAAGGCTAAGTTGTGCAATTTCTTTTTGCAAAAAAACAGGGGGAGGCCACGAATTACTATACGAACAATATGAACATAAAGATGGAAGATTGAACTAGATTGTAACTCAAGAAAAGGTTTAGATTGTGTAAACAACATGTCATTATAGACCTAAGCAAAAAACTATAAGACATAGCTTAAATTGAGTAATCTACAGTCCGTGGAAAAAGCACATTTGTGGCTATTTCCAGAACAAGCACAGTTCAAGTAGTAAAGAGCATTTAATTTAATCAAGTTTAGATGGCAAGTTTCTTACAATAGCTTCTCAAAACAATACTTAGGAAACGGGCATTCTAGTAGTCTTAAAATACTCTATAAAAATATAATTATACTCCAGATAGTCAGATACTGTGAACTATGAAGAATAGAGCATGGAAGTCTGATTATTAAAACTTAGTCAGAATTAATTGAACAAATATTTACAAAAAATTGACGTTCTCCACTTAAGGAACATGTATATACAATAACTTAGAGGTGATGATCAGAGCAAGATTTCTTCATTAACTATATAGGGCTCCTTAGAAAGTTCACCCAAAGCAGCCATTATCAGCAATGTAGAGGAGCAAACAAGCCGCCGAACTTGACAATCCAGAACTAAATGATCAAGAATTCAAATCCAGTCCCAAATACACTCATAAAAACCTTTTTAAGCTATCCTTCTGTTGAAAAACATAGCTACTGTAGTGACAAATTGACAGAATCTGTTCAGGAAGACAGAAAAACAAACATACCAGTAGTAACAGTTCCATCTAACCAAGATATCAACCTACAGGTTCACCAACATTTAACCTTTGACGCAGCATATTCACAATAAGCCTTTATATCTGCACATTTAAGGAACATTTTTACTAAGACACTCGAAAAATTACTGCATTAAGCTTTAGAGAACTGAAACTCCAAGCCATTTCTGCAGAAGATGATTTAATATGTGTCTTGGCTTAGAAAGTCTTCAGTAGATAACATAAATATCTTAAAACAGATGTCTTTACCCCACAAAATAATAGTGACCCCACTTTGGATTTTTCAGTCCAGTTCGCTGCTTGACAAAATCGAAGCAATGTCACGATAAGTTGTAACTCAAAACTTCAAAAATGGCCATAGGTATTGTGTTTCAGCATAACATAACAAGAACAGAAGTTAAAAACATTCACGTCACTTGTGGCCAAAGTCCTTAATGGTGGTAATGACAATGATTCTTATGCTAATTTTGTTTCGAAAGCCTTCTATGCTATCTATACAGGAAGTATTTCATCAAACCCAGTAAATTTGGGTCTCTGTTTCAAGCGCACCCACTGTTTCTAAGCTTGTGTGAGAAGAGTATGAAAATTGTGCTCTCACATGTTCTGGCCATAATCAAAAAATGGGTGATGATATAACATTCCCATTGATTTCATGTAAGATTTAATTCCATGGTAGATTTATAATTACCATTCGTTAACCGTACCATTTTGGCACTTTATCGGATAGTACTGATACAACATCAAGTTCAATTTGTCATTAAACTCACTCTGTCATATCAGACTGCCCCCACCCATGTTGGCCATGTATCCATATCAAAAAAGTCTGATAATCCTAATCATATCCATTAATACTAGTGGCAACAAATAAGCATAAAGGAACAGAACTTTAATTAAGCAAAATCCCACAATTGAATTAAATTTATTGTATAAACCAAAAACCAACAATTACATGTTATAAAAAGGGTATAACGATCAAACAACATGATTAATAATAAGAGACAATATGAATTCACCTGATTAGGATCAGCAGGATATGTACACATTGAATATTTAGCATCGTCAAGATTTGCAATTCGAACAACTTTCTCTTCATCAGCACCTCTCTTTCTGATCGCAACGATTGTATCTTGTCTAATTGCCATTGGCAACACTGAGTACCCCTCATAATCAATGTGTTCTCCAATCAAATTAACTCTCCCTAATCCCAGAAAAAACAAAATTCAGCAATCAATCAAATTACAATATACAAAATACATAACTTTTGCTGAAATTAAGGAAAATATGTTTTATTTTTTTAAAAAAAACCTGGGGATCGAGCAAAGACATCAGGGGAGTGAGAGAAGACTTGATTGAATTTGGATTTAATTTTGTCGAAGCGAATATTGGCTTCCTCGAGTTGTGCGCCATCACCATAAACAGGAGTTAGAGACGAGAAGATTGGCACTGGTTGATCTTCGTGCTTCGCCATTGTTGTTGGGATTTTTGAAAGTGCGAAAGACGAGTGAAAAGTGTAGAAAAAGATGGAATGTGTTGTTGTTGACTTGGATTGAGCAGAAGAAAGAGGTTTGATTAATCAAAATCCAAAACTAAATCATATAATGATTTAAATAGTAAATTGCTGTAGAAATAAGATTGAGTTTTAGATTAGATAGATAAACTACGGATTATAATTTATWTYATACTTCTTATGACTCGGATTTGGATTTGACTACTTGTAATTTTATTTGGTGCAACCTATTTTSGACGATTTAGTATATCATGGGGATTTCACAATAGGAATAAAGATATACTTCGTAATTTGTTTGCTACAAAGTGAGAATAAAGTAAGGATAAATTATTAAATTACACAATTACCCTTACTATAACTTAACTTAACTTCATGGTTTCACGTCAAAAAAAAACTTAACTTCTCTTTCATTATTTATTTTTCATTAAGGATAAATATGTAAATCATTAGTAATCTTTATCCCTCCCCTTATACCACACCCCCTATGGTATTGATTTGGATAGATAAGAACTCAATTTATCATTACCCTTGTACCTCCTATATTTTTAACTCCTCCATAACAAACAAGGAACTAGGAAGAAAAGGCCGGGAGTGAGGTATAGCTCAAGTGGTTACACCTCCCCTCTTGATTCCAGAAGATCTTGGGATCGATTCTCATCCCCGCCCTTGTGGCTCTTTTGGCAACAATAAATAAATAA
>SNQN01003683.1:39426-50309 GCA_008642245.1 Bassia scoparia | reverse complement strand
GATGGTCAGGTGCAGGTTGCGGGAAACCCTTATCCTGCAGAATTGATCCGGTTGTTTACTTCTAATGCCGAGGACGCGGTACATTTCAGAAAGTATTGCCGCTTATACAATAATATGTTTGCTTTTAGCTCACTTGGCGGGTCCATAACTACTACAACAGATAAAGGCATTTATGTATTCAAGCTTCATGGGCAGATTTACCACTATCTGCCAGACCTCATCCCTGCAGATAAGAAGCCTAAATATTTGCAGCTATATTTCTATGACACTCAACATGAAATTAAAAATAGGACTGGATTATTTAAAGAATTGGATTCGAGTGTTGTTGCCACTTTAATTTGATGTCTGTTCTATTGGTTAATCCTTATGCTCGGTTTTTCCGGTGTCTGCGAGAAAGGGATATCGATGAACACACAACAATTCAGATTAAGAAAAATTCGGTGCCGGATCAACGTGTTTTTAATGCGCCTACTTTAGATGAGGTTGTTGCAATATTACCGGATTCTACAACCTCAAGCGACTGCTCTGGCCCTTCTATTATAGTTTCTGATGGATGCAACAAGCCTCACAGAGTCAAGCATTATTACGGCTGTTATGATCCCTTGCAATACCCGTTGTTGTTYCCAATGGGAGACAATGGCTGGCGTCCTGGCTTACAGAAGATGGCTCCTGATTCTCAGCAATCGAATGATGATCCAGGYATACCCGTGCTCACATCTTCCAATGCCAAAGAGCTACTACTTCAGGAGGATTTATGTAAGTTCTATCCCTTATCCTAGAATACGATCTTCATATAACTCCCTGCTTATAATGTGCTATTAAAAACAATTTTGCTCTGTGATATGAATGATTGATAATGCTTGATTTTATACTTTCTCATAGTAACGAATTTTGCTAGTGTATTTGTATACGTTTTAAATTGGTTGCTCATGTTGTTTTATGTATTTCAGTCCTACCTTTGTAATTTTACTGTTAATAATAACATGATTAAGATACTGCTTTTGCTATACAATAGAAAATGAAATGGATTTTTCATGATTCTAAAATTAGAGATTTGATCTCCTTTAATCATGTTATGTAATATGTAATATACTTCATCTAAGATATGGTTATCTTTTCATGTGGATTGTGGATTTTTTGGCACATTGAAAATTGTTATCAATAGTGGGAATCCTCTAATTCTGCAGCATGTTTATACAATAATTCTGTTCATTTTAATTACAGTGGCATCTCATAGTAACCAGCAGGGAGCAAAGTACATTTCGTGCCGTCAGTACTATTGCTACTTGTTGCAGATTAGACGTGGCAATTACTTGCTAAGGGCAGCGAGGCTGCTCCAGCAGTTCATAGTTGACATGTATGTAAAGTTGGAAAATTCGAGGCTCGATTATTTTAGGCACAACCAAGCTGCTATCAAAGCAGAGCTATATCAGGGGTTGGTTGATACCTTCTTAGGAGGAGAAACCCAAGGTGCAAATGTTGGCCGCCGTGTTTTGCTCTCCTCCTTCTTTCATGTGGGGCCTCGTGATATGCGACGACGCTATCTAATGCTATCGTCTCTGGTCAGCGCTACGGAAACCTGATCTTTTCCTAACTATGACATGTAACCCAAACTGGACCGAGATAAAGCAAGAGTTGAGCCAGGGGAACAAGCACATAGTAGGCTGATTGGTTTCCTTCGATTTTCCATGCGAAGCTAACTACCCTATAAACTGAAATGAAAAAACATTTTGGGCAATTCTGGCATGTATTCATGTCGTTGATTTCAGAAACGTCGGCCTGCCTCATGCTCACTTCCTAATTATTCTTAAGGCCTTGAGTACATAAATCAAAAGATTCCGAATGATTAATGATAAATTTGTCCTCAGCTGAAATCCTTCACCATCAGAACCTACACTCAGGGCACAGTGCTAATACCCATCATGATGCACAACCCATGTGGGTCTTGCACATCAGAATGCCTTGTCATGAGAGAAAGGGATGGAGATTCTCGCATTGCAAATCTAAAATTCCAAAGCAGTTCATAGCCTCACACAGTACAAGCAATAAAGACGGCTATACTTTGGTATAGAAGACGAGAATACGGTGAGATTTGTCATCTGGTTCGTCGTGTCACGGAAGAGAAATGGATACCGATGGGATTCATACCATATAACCATACTTATTAGCCCTTTTCGATTGCCCAATCAATGTTGAGGTCTGCTCAAACCATAAAGGTGTCAACGTCTTGTACAAGTATGTGTACAAAGGCATGACCCAAATAAGCTTTTAACATTACCTCAGCGGGTCGAAAAGAGTCAATGAAATTGACAACTTTCAGCAGGGTCGCTGGATTCGCCTCCGGAAGCGTTGTGGCGTCTTTTTTGGGTTTGACTTGTATGATATGACCCCCTGTCATGCATTACAATTCATCTCGAAAAACAGCGCCCATTCAGTTTGACGCTCAGGAAAGCTTCTTCAACTATCATTGCTAATGAAAGACGGGCTAAAACAATCCTTCTTACTTGCAATTCTTCCGTATGAACATGCGTAACGCCCCGACGGTCGAGGCAGTACCTTTACTCTGATTCCCTGAGCACCTTCAATGGGATGCAAAAGGCAAGAGATGGAAAGAAGACAAAGAAGTATATGCAATTGGAGAGGCTTAATTTTGTACAGCCACAATGACACGCGTTTACCTGCGAATTTTGGCTTGCTCAATGTTCGTGGCCTAAGTCGTGTCTCGGGATCTTATAAGACGTAAATGGCTACGAGTGTCCACCTTCCAAGAAGCAGCTTTACAACGAGGACTCGTTGAACATTGTGGATGCAAATGACAATGTTTGAATGACGCAGTTGAGATTCAAGATGCCTCCGAGCACTTCGGCAAACTTTCATAACGATCTTTTGTTTAATTGACCAGCAAATCCGGGTGCTCTCTGGGATAATATTACTTGCACCTTTCAGAGGATTTCAAGCATGCATATCCAAATAATGAGAATAAAATATTTCATGAGACTGCTCTAATCTATTGAGAGGACTTAGAAGGCATGGGTAGAATTTAACCGAGTTCAACCTAGACCATTCCATTGTGAGCAACGCTGAATCTGCAAGGGTAATAAGGACATTCAGGATGTCCATTGAATGCGCCCATTCCAAAAGAGTGCAATAGGGCTCGTAAACAACTGAACAGTGAGCAAAAGCAACATACAAAAGCATTGTGCGGTGTGTGAAAGATAACAAGCTAGGCATGTTTTTTTATGATGGGCCTGGAGGCACCGGAAAACATTCTTGTATGGTGCACTCTATGCTAAAGTCCGCTTCTCAACAAAATTGTTCTTGCAACAGCTTATCTGGTATAGCTGTCTCGAATCTGCCACATGGTCGTACCGTCATTCAAGTTAATGCTCCATCTCGATAACAATCTCTCAGTGACATGTGATGTACAAAGCAAGGAGCACTGGCCTCGCTTCTAAAGAGAAACAACTCTAATAATTTGGATGAGGCCCCATGGCAAACAAAGCAATGATGCGGGTGCTGCTCAGAAAAACCGCACAATATGTTGTCCAATTCTTCATCCTTAACACCTGCATCAGCAAGTATCGCTTCTCTTGACTTCTTCTTCGGGACTTAGCTGACCCACACAAGCCTTTCGGGGGAAAGGTTGTTGTGCTTGGTGGTGACTTTAGGCACGTCCTCCCGATTGTTCTGCGGCAAACGCAACAACGAGGCTGTTGAGGCAAGTTTGGTCTCCTCTGAATTTATGGCCATACTTCACTTCGCTTCAGCTTGCATCAAAATATGGCGGGCCGTGAGGATCCTGCCTTCGCCGCTTTTTGTTTGTGCCCTGGAAACGGTCAGCTGCAGGATAATGAACATGGGCTTATAGAATTGCCAAGTGACATTGTTGTTCCTTTGACGAAGATAGCGACCCTATGGAGAAACTACTTCACACGTATATCCTCTGAAATTGATCGTGTCCATTTGACCCTAAGGTGTTAATGACCGTGCCTATGACACTAAGAAATGATGAAGTTGATTAGCATCAATAGTGCATTCATATCCCAATTTCCTGGAGAAGAAACGGTAAAACAGGGGCTTGACACTATTATAAACGATAGTTAGACGTATACCCACAAGAGTTCCTTTCAATACTCTATGTCCAGGTGAATGGAGTCCGCACGGGCTTGTGCTGAAGAAAGACTGCCCAGTAATCTTGCTACAGCACATTGACCTGCCAATGGCCTGTGCAATGGAACTCGACTAATATGTAAAGGTTCTTCCCACCTTATCTTGTGTGAATTGCAACCGGGATGTACAAGGAAGAGGTGCTTCTTCCAAGGGTAAACCTTCGCCCCTCCTTAGCTTAAATTACCCTTTTCAGTTTCAGAGGAAACAATTCCCAATTAAGCTATGCTTCGCAATGACTATTAACAAAGCATAGGGGCAAACCTTAAACGAAGTAGGCATCTACTTGCGGCAACCTTRTTTTTCTCATGGGCAACTCTACGTTGCTCTTTCTCGGGCACGACAAGCTTGTAAAGTCAAAGTTATTTCTAAACCAGTGGCTGAAAACATCCCTTGCTCATTTGTTCGGAATGTTGTCTCCTACGAGGTGCTGCGCCGAGCAGGGCTCCTGTGATTGTTGTTCACTGTAAAGGTATGCTGTAGAATTCGTATTGCTTGAAATTGTTTTACCATCAACATTTCCTTGTTATTTACACTATATAAATCTAATTATGTTTTACAAATATTAATCTAATTATGCTTGACAAATCATCTAATTATGTTGTTTTACACTACATAAAGGAAATTATAAATCTAATTATGTTTTACAAATCATCTGCCCTCATATATAGGTATGCTATTCTCTGCCATTACCCTCAACATACTACTCTAATGTATCAAGGTAAGCTCAAACTAAAGTGTGATCAGGTTGATCATATGTTTTGTAGGTGCTGCCGAATTTTGCTACATCTATTTTGCATGCACATTCGATGTGCAGTTCTTAAAAGCGCTATTGCTTCATCTTATTAATTCCTATRTCGGTATAGTTCTGGTAACTGCAAGAATTAAATGCCACTTTGATGTGTGCCTTTTGTATGAACAAATATATTCGCCGCAACTGATGCCTTGGAATACCACGCGTTTTATATTTCAGGCCATTTATTCAACTTAAAACTTCTATTATATCCTGCTTTCATCTTAGTTATTGTCAATTCCAGTTTATCTGCTATTTACTCATTCATTCTCGTTTAAATCCATCTATTAGGATTTTTTCCAGTTTATCTAATCATTCACACTCACTTCGATTTCACAAGAATTCCAAACACATAATTCAGAACAATTCCTTTGCAGTGCATCCTGGGATCCTGGAATCCAGTTAAGCAATGCTTTATTGATCTGCCTTGCATTGCTAATTATGCATTAACTATTCCTCTATATTATACACGATGTTGAAAGTAAGATAATCTATTTATTTGTAAACAGAACTTGGCTTTAATTATTATATTTAACAATCCAAACACTTAATTGTTAACAGTGTTAAAAAAAGGCTTTTTTTTAACAGTGCATAACTGTTCACCTAGGTTTCTTTGAAAATAGCAGATTTTCAGTTTCCTAAAAATCTTGTGACATCATTTAAAATTCACCTAATTTCACTTCCATCAGTTCCATGTCTTATGGAACTTGCTTTTTGCTTTTACTGTACACAGTATGGGCTGTACAGTTATACAACCCTTAGTATTCACCCTATAAATACTGCCTTGTTAGCTCTTTGTTTTTTTTTATTTAAGCTCCTCCTCCTAAGCTGCACCTGCATAAACAAGCAAGAACGCCTCTACTGTAAGTCTTCTTCAACTATACTACTTTTATTTTTGCTATTTCTCCTTTCTTTGCCTTGTTATTTTTGCTGCTCCTTAAAATACATGGTCTTCTACTCCTACTGCTCAAAATGTTAGCTGAAAAACACAACTTAATTTTGAAATTAGGATTTATTGAATTAATCACTTCTATTTAGCATGTTAGCAGTTTTCAATTTAAAGGATATTCTTCCTAAAATGCACCTACAAAAACAAGCAAGAACACAAACTCTCAAAAGCGTAAAACTACTTTTTTAGGCTTTTATAGCTTTGATATTGCTGACACTATTTTTTGTATATAGTTAATTAATCCTTGCTACGTTATTTATGGAGTGTTAAGTATTTTAAATTTGAATTTATAGTTGCTCCTTGCTGAGTATTTTATTGTTACTTAGAATATTCTATGGGAATGGTAGGACTATATGTTTGACTTCAGAAGATGTAGCTTGAGCAAGATTGATTGTTACTCATAAGAATAATTAGTAAAATAAAAAGGAGCTTTTCAGATCTGTTGTAGATATAGCAGGCCTAAGAGGCAACCAAAAGATCAAGAAACATCAAAGTCTACCAGATAAAGTCCACCATAACAGACTACTTCATCAAGGGTTTAATATTGCCCATGCTGACATTTAAGTTATTATGCATGAAACTATGAGATTAGTTTTATTGGGTTGTTTGAGATAGGTTTGTGAAAATCATGACCTAAGCTGATCATAGGTTGAGCTAATTAATTTGTGGGAAATACGAGTTAAGCCAATCATTTCTCTTTTTTCATGGCATTCCTTGCTTTAAATTGGATATTGTGTTTTTTATTTTTCAAGGACTTTGGTACAGTGACCTTCATGGCTGAAAATTTTCAATTTGTTGTGGCAGGTTGAGCAGTAAATAGAAAAGGAGCTGCTCTGATAACTTTTTTGACAGTATTGCCATTTTTGTGAACCTTTCTTATGAACAAACTTTATGTTAGATGAATGCTGTGATGGTGAAAAAATGACATATATAGATAAAAAGTTATCTATTAATTGGTATAAGTGTGATTATTTAAAATCTAATATGTAGCTCACATCTTCCAAATGCTTACAGTTTTGTGACTAATGGTAATGCAAGTACTCTTATATCACATACCTTGGTTTATGCATTGTGACTTTGTTTTCTTCATTATATATATATATACTGTGGTATCTGATTTCCTTCCGTTAAGCCAATAGATCAAACATTAGTTCACGTCCTTTTCTGCTTTATCAGCAACCTTTTTTCCCCCAAAACATTAGTCTGTGTAATGCATAGTGCTTTTACACGTAAATCTGGTACTCCAGTTTAAAGCTGTTAGCCTTTTGCTATCTTAATCAATCTTGGATTAGGCTTGTTTAAGTTATTCATGAGCTGATCCAGCTTTGATTAGTGAGAAGCTCCAATCAACTATGTTGGCTGACAATATGTCACTCTGTCTGCATTTTTGTACCAATTTTCCTCTTTTTTGATATGCTGAAGGTTAGCACTCTGCCTGACTAGTGCCAATGACTTGATGATAAAATAAACAACAAACTAATCTCTTCTTTTCTTAGGTACGAACAAGCATATCCAGACAAAAAATTCAAGTACCGTCGATGGAGCTAACAGACAAAACAAGGGACTACAAAGTGAAAGTTAAGGTTATTGAGAGTCTCGAGTTAAGCAATCACCTGGAAAACATCGAGGCAGCCTCTTTTCTCCAGACGATAAAGGTAAGAGACAAGGCTATTTCTGCCTTTCTTCCAATATACCAGCTCCATAATGTATTAACTCTAACATCCAACCTTGTAGGGGACAACAATGCGTGCACATCTTTGGAGATGACATTGCACGCTATGAAAAGCAATTTGCATGGGTCATGACTATTGAAATTGCACGGTGCTAACATGTACGGTTGCGCAGCAGTACCAGCAGAAAGAAAGATGATTCCAGATGACCACCAGCAGGAAATGGAACTCCTTCCATTAAGTGGTCAACCCAACAACAGGCCCTAATTATCTAAAGCTCCAGTCTATCCCTCGCACTGAAAACTGAGCAAGAATCTGATTGTAATGCCCCTTTTACCGGAATAAAAATGCTTCAATTTGTAATTATTCCACATCAGCATTACATTATACATATACAGAGGTTAGACTCTTTGTTAGTTAATTAAAGATTCAACATCCAAATTCTTAATATATATATTATATTGAACACAAAAAACGAAATAAATCTAATCTGTAAGCTTAATCTGAACGTTCATTACATCTGTTTCGCTGCAGCATCTTCTTTAATCTGATCATTTATTAAAAATTAGTCTCAATTATAAAACTACCAACGACAAAACCATTTGTATCTTGATTTATGTAGTTCGATATTGAACTAAGTGGCTGCTCTTTTCGCAATTAATCCCGTCTTGTAAATTCTGCATTACATTGAAATCTATTATATTTAACCTTTTGGAGAATCTCATGACATGTTTATGTGAAGGGTGACTTGGGTTCTACTTTTTCTTTCTCTTTTCTGTTTTTTTACTCTCAAATAAAGCAACTTGATGGGAGGCTACACCACTATCTAATCTTAACTTTGAGCTAATTTCTTTTGTTCTACCTGAAATTGAAATACAAGTATATACTTTGTATTTATTAGTAGAGTAATCTCTGAAGAGATTCAAAATTGCTCTTCATATTCGATGTTTGGCATGCAAAATGAAGCCACAACCTAAGCAATTTTATGACTTTAGACGTGTGCTAAGTATTTTTTATTTGTGGTATTAATTAATATCAAACATTATTATTTATTTTGTTGGTATTAATTATTTATCATATTCTCATCAATATCAAGCTATTTAGTCTTATTTGCTTAGAAATTACTAGGTCATATCTAATGACGTGTGCAAATATTAGCAGATGCAAAGGGTTCTGATAGCATTTGTTTGAATGCATTTTATGATATTATACTACTGAATATATGCAGCTCTTTTCAGATTATTGAAATCATGCAAAAAACCAAGCATCTCAATCATTGTTTTTAAACTTCAAAACATAACAATTATGTATGCAGATTGATTGGTATTGTCCTCTACGTTTCTTGAAATCCGTTCTGATGAATGAATGGTTAGAGGTATCTGTACGAGATATCATGATTGGCGATGAAAGGTACCTCACTATATATTTCCCTTTTTTAACCTTATCATTCCGACCACACCTCACATACATTTACTCTTTGTTATTGCGATTTGCTAGCACCCAATACCCACTGAGGTTGTCTCTTTGGATGACTTGCTCTACAGCCACCTAAAGCTATACAACCCAGTTGGAACACGGTTTTAAAGTAGCCAGCTTCACTGCTATGCGCATCAAGACATTCAACGGTACCTAAATTCCGCAAGAATTAAAAGCAAAAAAAATAACTAAATAAGTTGTTTCCTGTCTGTCTTCTTTACCCTTGACTTGCTATATATTCATTGGCAGGCTTTTCTTTTCTTCTACATGTCATTCTAATTGTCCCTGAGCCCGCACAGACATGAGTGTCCAGCTACGCCAATGGTAAGCAACCTACTGCCCTATAACGTGCACTGCACATACTTTTATTTAGCAAGTATCTTTGAATCAGCAAGTATCTCATTCCAGTTAGGGTCAATAGAGTTAGCTGATGATCGATTGTTATTTGACTTAATTTGGCGCACTTTAGGCATTTAGGTTTATTTCAATTTCATTGTTTATGATTAATTTTCTGGGATGGTTTTGATTTTGATAAGTGGTCTTTCTTGGGTTTGAATCTTGTATCTTGCTATTCTTGTTGATAAAATTATTATCTTTAAAAATGTTGATTTGAGAATTTGGGGTATGCTTGTTTAATTTGTGCTTTGATTACATTTGCAAGTTCTTGAATTAACTACGAAGTAAGAGTTTTGAGAGGGTAATTTAAGGTAATTTATTATCATAAGGGTTTATTAAATTACAATGTGTCTAGTTGATTTATATTTGCTGGCTCTATGAACTATTCAAGTACACGAAACTCACATTTTTGTACTGGGCATAGGGCTGAAGAAAAAGAAACACTCTTGGAGAGCCTTCGATCGATGATCCTCACTGCYAGGGACCCATCCCAACCGCGTACCATCTCCACTGTGGCAAAAATCAAAGCAAAAAAGGTAAAGCCCTTCAACAATGATCTCTATTACCATTCGTGCTTTATATATTTTGGCAAAGGTTAATGTTGACTAATCCTCTTAATACAGGCATCTGATACATGGTTTGAGCAGAAGTTCTGGCTAAAAGTCTCTGCAGTGGAGCCTAGCATAGAAAACCTTTTCTTCTACATGGGAAGCAACAACTATGGGCGCAAAAGAGCTGCTGACAAAGGAGAATCGTTTTACTGCAGGCACTGCAAAATTGAAACAAGCTCAATACCAAGGTAGTGCTCWAAATATTCTATACTTTAAATCTCAGTTTGCTGCTGCCAAATGCACTCACATGCGCTACCTCATAGGGTCACCTTCAAGATTAAGGTCTCTGACGGAACTGGGACGCAAGAATTTACCACCTTCTCACGCGAAGCAGAGACCCTCATCGGCTTTACATGTGAAGAAATGCATGAACACTACATCTCTGTAAGTAACATTTACCTAAGCACCCAACTTCCTTCTAGAAMCTGCTCAACTTTATTGCCTTAAATATCAGTGTGCTCACTTATTTATATCGAACATTAGGATGACCCTGACGATCGACACGAGCTAGCTGGGCGCCTTCAAGAATTGGCTAATAAGGACCTCTACCTTCAAATAGGGCCCACTGCCACTGTTGCTGCTAACCGGATGCTATCATGGGTAATTCGAACCATCTCGTTCGAATAAGTGTGCTTAGTAACGTCGCTGCCTTTTGATGCTCCCCGAACGGCAAGTCATAATTAGTACGGTTAGGAGATCTCATGCTTTTACTCCGACCAACCATAGACAATATGCTAATTCCATAATCTCATGTATTTTGGTAGCTGAAATGTTGTTAGACATTTAGCCTAATGTTGTCGTTTAAGTACTTCGGGGCATAA
>SNQN01003682.1:19533-58809 GCA_008642245.1 Bassia scoparia | reverse complement strand
TCAACTGAATTTTGCTGAATTTAACTTATTTTTACTTAATTGAACTTATTTTTACTGAAATTTTAATAAATTTCTTAAGAATTGAACTTATTTTTACTAAATTAAACTTATTATTACTGAATTTAACTTATTTTTACTAAATTGAACTTATTTTTACTAAAACTTATTGAAATAAGTTGATAAGAACAGAGCCTTAAACGATCATTTTTAAGGATATTTGGAGAGTCACAAATGCAAGGTAGAAAAATAATACCAGATTTTTTGAAACCAAGAAGCGTTCTATTATTCTAATCAATTGAGTTATTTGTCACTCTCACTTCACTTTAATTATTAAAGTAGTCCATCCTCATAGCGAATTATTGACAATGTATAAAATARAAAATACGAACTATATTTTAGTAAAAGTAGTAGTCAATCCTAACGAAAATGGGGTTAAATCTAATAACGATCAATCAATCAAAATATTAATCTCACAAATGGATCAAATCTAACGATGAATATCATAAATTTTAGAGGCTTGTAAGTTGTAACTACGTAAATATATACGATAGAAGTATACATTTACATTTTATTTAATATTTTTTTGGAGAAAAATGATCTCACCAATCTTTACTTAGTAACCACTACATCAGCCTAAATGATAATTAAAACAGTTAACTAACTTTAACTAATTTTTAGATAGCAACATTCTAGGAGGTGAAGATAATGTTTAGAAAATTAACTAATTAATTAACTAAATATTCCAATCTAAAGTTTATGTAATAGATTATCTTACAATAATAAGATAAGACCCTTATATATTTTTATAAATAAAATGGATTAATAACATAATTAAGACCGTTGTTCGTTTACTCTTGAGAAAGTAAATGAAAAAAAAAATCGAAAATTAATAAAGATAATTTTTTAATTACAATAAATAAATAAATATGTGGTTGCCTTTTTTAATATTTTTTTTTTAAAATTGATGATTAGCTGGCACAGGTAAAATTGAACCAAACAAATTAAACGCGTTTAGCTCCTTAATTGATAATTAACAAAATGGCTTTTCTCATTTTACATGAAAGATTTGCACAATTTTTCTCTCTTCTGATTTTTCTCTCTCTCTCCCATGATTCATAAACAATTCTAGATAAAAAAAACTATGTTCCTTCTCGCATTGTGAATCCTTTATTAAAATAATCGAGAGTTTTTTTCTAAACCAATTATTTCTCGACATCCTTTCATTAGTAGTTTAATTAATCGAGATAATTATTTATCATTCATATGGAAACTTTTGTTGATTCGAAGAATATAAACACGAATTATCTAATATGTTTTTTTCATTGATATGATCTTACTATTATCATTACCATCTTCGATTTAATTTTATTATTATTAATTAAACTTTAGCTAGAAAATCTACAATTTATCAATGCAATGTTTTAACAAAAGATACATGCGCTTGCTCATCATTTGCATATATATAAATACATCTTGATTTTGATTTATTGCTCAAAAAACATGGAAACATGTTTTTTAAAAATCATCCTAAATTGTGAAAAACTTTTTAAGGTCAACTCATATAAAACCTTGAATGAAATGTTCAAATTCTCCATGATTAATGGGATTAAAATAATTATTATTGTAATAATTATTTTATTAATTAGCTTAAAAATCTTATGAAGTCTTCGTGGTTTCCACTCCAAAAAAGGGAATCAAACAATTAAATTATATTGACAAATTTATTTATATTATTATATTTTATTGCCAACGGTATTCATTAATCATTCCTCTCTTTCATTATTAGAAGATCTTGTTGTTGGTGAAGGAAAATATATGATTGTATTATTTTTTATGAACAAGGGTCAAAATATTTATTTTTGCAAAAGTAAAACCAATAATAAACATGATTTTCTACTTTCATTTTGCAGATAAAATTCCTTAGATGAACAACCATTAGCATCTCTAAGGAATTTGCTAACGGGTCCGAAATTTCGATTTAAATACAAATTATGTCAATGAAGATGAAGGGCTTCTCAAAGTCTTAGAACATTCCACAATATTGTATGCCAAATTTTTCATATAATTTTTTTATGATTTTTGAATTTTTTTTTTATGCATGATTTTATGTCATGTGATGAACAAATTTGCAATTTATTGGGCAGATGAGGAAAAGAGGCAAATGCAAATTGGTTCACTACTGATGTAAAGCATGTCACACATTGGATGGGATGGTCCAACAGCTAATTCGCCGAGCTGGGTAACAATAACAATATGTTGTGCACCAATATATGATCCGTTTTAAAAATATGATTAGTTTTTTTTATATGAATTCATTAATTTTTTCGTGTTTCTATAGATCAATCAATTCAAAGATGGAGACGCGGTGGAGAACTCCAAATGGTAAGGGAAAAAAAAAGAAAAAAAAAAACGAAACGAAACATATTTATCTATCGTTTGTATGTGTCGAATACTCTGTTCGTCCAGAATTGATTAAATAATTTTACGATGATATATAGTCGTACGTGAATGAAGTAACCAAGGATGAATAAGTTGTTATGTTTTTTTTTTTTTTGAAATTTGCATAGTTGATGTTCAAACACCACCTCGAACGAGAACCGGATCTCAACGGCATCAAACCACCACTAGACTCCCCCTCCCGACGAAATCGAGCAAAGTAGGGCTGAGCGTGCCACCTCAGCCTCACCGTCGACAACTGACTCTCCAAGAAGTCCACAGCATCAGCTTCATCTGAAACCAGAACAAGGCATACTACCCTCCTGCAGGTGATGGTGACTCGACCCTCCACAGGACCAAAACCTCCACACGCCGGAAAAAGCCTAAAAGCACCTCAACCGGGACTCTTCTTCCTCCCGGACAGCCAACAAGTCCAAGTCATCCGACAACCAACCAACCGACTTTCGCCCTACTCGGACCCAGCAGCCACAGGGCATAGTTGAAAGGCAAGGATTGTCAGAGCTCAGTTCTGAAAACTCTTCTGACACGATCATGATCATCAGAAGCCAATTGGATGACATTTCTAGAGGAATTAAGCTATGTAACATTAGTTTCATGTGTAATGTATATTGTTTTTGTACACATAATCTTCCTTTTCTACCCTTTTTTTTGGCAAAACTTTGGCTTAGAATCCAATCTCCCTTGCTTGCAACAAATTCATAGTTGTATTCTTTGATTGACCGTAAATAGAACAAAAACTCCGTAGCTGATCATGCTCGATCATCATAAATATTCTAATCTATTGATTGTATCGATGTTACGTACCTTATCTTATTAATTCGCAATGAACCTTTGCTTATATAATAGAGATATATATAGTTCTGTACACACTAGACCAAATGTTACCCAACCTTAGCTTGCTTGTTTGCCACGAATAATCGCTGGTAGTAGATATAATTTCAACGCAGCACATACCATTTACGATGTATCATACTACATTGATATATAATCATCGCGAAAAAATAAAACAAAGTTCAAGATCACACTGGCATTAATATAAGGCAAACCTACACAAAGAGCAGAAAACATCAGACAGATCAGAACATTGTTCACCAGAGTAGAATCTGAACTCTGACATGATACAATGTGAACTGCCTGCTCCTGWCTAACACACRACACGCACGCTACAACAGAGACTGCATTAATTTAAAGACGATAGATAAAACACAGAGCTAAACAGTACAGCATGTATGATCCGCTGCTGGGATGCTAGTAACATCCGCAAGGACCCATGTGGATGGTGCAATCGGTCCTGATACCGAAGCAAGCAATGTTGAAACCAACTCTGATTCTAACACCCTCGAAGAAATAGCAATAAACAGCAGAAGGCCACATCAGGGTCTGGAGAACTTTCCGGTTCAAGTCAGTTACGTGATCGGTAGGCAACACTCCAACGGTGATCATAGAGCCATCCTCCAGCTTCACAAAGATCTTGAAAGGATACAACAGCTCGAAAACTGTATTGTCATGTATGTTGTAAGACTCGAAAGTCCTTCCTTCGTCCAGATCTTTCCCTTCGAGCATCAAGCACGCATTGTCTACACCTTCGTGCATCATGCTCCCAACAACGGTCTTGGCCTCCCCGATGGTCTGAAGCTTCTTGACTTGGAAGGTAAACGACGATTGATCTTCAGCAATGACAGTAATTGTGATGATTTCCTTAGGAACATCGATCAGGTAAAACAGTCGTTCGCTCCCTAGGCCGAGGGAACGAAGAGTTTCTGCCTTGTCCAGGAACCTTCCTTCATACATCAGCTCATAGTGCGACGGTTCCAAGCGCACTTTTGCTAAAGTCACTGATTTGATGAGTTCAATGGTGTCATTCACATTAGCCCTTATCTCGGTGTTCAGGTGAGGGTGAGTCGGAACCCTGATGCTCAGCTTCCTCACATCGGCAGAAGTGGTGTCTATGACAACAGAGAGGTTGCTGTTGTTGTCCAAGCCGTATGATCCGACTGTTCGATCGTCCTCTAGAAGCTCATCATCATGGAAAACATTCAGAAGATTCTCTGTAACACCCTCCTTGCTGCAAATCTGCTTGATCTTTCGGATTGTATCGGTTTTCTTCGTTTTGAAGCAGACAGTACTTCTAACTTGTAAGTTCAGATTAATCTGCAAGAATAATATGCAGAATTACATCACATTATCAACAACATATGATATTATAATTTTGCTTAATTTGCCTAAGATAACCATCCAATTAACACATTATTAACTTAACTATATATATATATATATATTGGAAATTAATGTGACCTCATTTTGATTGATTTCTAATGAAATTTTAAGTGATCACAAATTGTGTATATAACTAAATCATAAACTATACCTTAAATGGAAGATCATCATATCACAATGAGAAATTACATGTWAACTTCCTAATAAGCTTCTTCTATCTAATGAATTTCCTCATATGGATCCATCCAAACAACAAACTACATATATGTTTCTATTTATCYTCGATTCGTTGTGCTATATCTTTCCTGAAAGGTTTATCATGGTATCATTATTAGTAAGAACATGTTTAATTTTATCGAATGAGAAAATTAGCACATGTAACACGATACGTATCRTATGCAATAACGTAACGAACAAGGCACGCATTATTGTAATAATTACATCTTAGCTTTGTGAAAGGTTTAATCAAGCTATATGTTCAGATCAATGAAGGCAAAATTGACTAACAAAGAGAGATATATAACAAAATTAGGATGATCTTGCTACTTATTAAGATGAATCGACAATTAATCAACCAAGAAAATCTTTGTATACATAAATTGTTTAAATGATTTTGTAGCAAATTCGAGTATTTTATARAACACATCAATCAGTYAAAGGAGTGAGTGTATGTAAGATGTTAAAATGAACAAAAAAAAGGGCTAACTCTAGCTAATCCATTCTTTATTTTTTTTTYCCRCTAATCCTTCCAACCTCAACCATCAGATTGGATTTCAAGACCGCGATCTTGGTTGTCCCTTGGTCTCATTCTCAATCTATGAACCCTAGGTAGCTTTGTTATTGTACAAWGCTCAATCACATATTATAAAYAGATTGGACGATTCGATATAAGATCGATCTATCTAAAGATYGATGAGGACAACAAACTGATGAGTAGTAAAAAACTTTTAAAAGTTGAGGTTCATGAAAATGGTTTCCACTTTCATTAGATCTACACAACAAATTAAAAAGAATAAAACTTTTAAACAAACAAAATAATTTTTTTTAAAACATCCCAAAAAATTGAATTTTAAGCAAAAAAAGTTGGCTCGATCAACTGATTAAGTGGAAAAAGAGTCACGAGTTTTACGGAGTAAACTCGGTTAGTCAAACCACTAAAGAAGGCTTCACGCACGAGGATTAGCAACCTGGTTCACAAAATAATTATTTTAAAAGTGTTGATTCTAGTGTCATGAAAAAAGCCCTTTGATTACAAAATAAATTAAAAGAGTCAAATTTTGTAAACAAAAAACATTAAAAAATAATAATCATGAATTTAAACAAATAAAAGGAATTCTTGAATCTCCTCTAAAGATAATCGATGATGATTAATTTTAATTCACTTCTACTATATAACAAAATTCATGGAGTTGATCTACATTTATAAAACCTAGTACAATCATAGAAACATATACGATCATGGATTTATTTTAATTTGGTCATTTAAATCAAGATTATTGAAAAGAATAAAAAAACAATTGTGTTTAAATTTTTTTAATCAAAAATAAATAGAGCAAAATTTAATTAACACAAGGTGCTAAATTTTAGGCAAAACAAACCATTTACCTTCGTTTTCCTCAACAACAAATACTTCATCAGTTAAAAGAAACACACAAATATATCACTCATTTCATCAGACAAAATTTCTGAAAAACAGATTAATTAGAAAATCTGATCTAAAAAACACCCAACAAATTAAATTTAAAAAATAAAATAAAAATCATAAGAAGATCATCAAAGACCTGATTGTTGTTAGCATTAGCATTATTAGTTCCACTGTTATCATCATCACTGACGATGATGGGTCGTCAGCATGAGCGATAACAGGAGAACTAAACAGGCTCGAAGTCTGGGAAGAATCGCTCATATCAAGTTGTTGCGATGATGGGCGTCGTTATGTCGATGTCGTTGCTGTTGTTGGCTCCTGTCCGCCATGGCGACGGCGTGGCTGCGTCTAGCAATCAAGCAAAAGAAACAATATTGAAAAATGAAAATGAAACAAATTTTTTTAGGAAGTAAAAGATATGCAAGAATTGAAGAGAGAGAAAAGAGGAGAAGATGAAGGACAAATCAAGGGATTTATGTGTTAATATTTATCAGAAGATTGTGTGACATGAGATACTGTTAAGTGTTCATACTAGGAGCAACCAAGTTCATGTTTATGTAACTTACTTATTTTGATCTGTTGAAAGTTGTAACACTTGGCGCCAAACCACCATTTTATTACTTAATTATTTTTCGAAAATGCCCTTGTTTGTCCTTAGGTTTTGAACTAGCCGTTAGTTGAGGGCCGACATCAGACACGTGTCTCGTGTTTCATCTATTGTATCCGAGTGTACCTATTTGTAGTGTCAATTGTGTGATTAGTCTAATTAGTTACTTTTAGTGTAATAAGGATCGGAGTCATAAATGGCAGGCATGCAGTGAGTTAACCTAATATAATTATGCTAAGTACGTACAATGATTGTGCGTACGTGCAATAATAATTAACTTGGACGTATACGTGCATGGAAATAGATAACGAATAAATGTAAAGATTTTGAAGTCATAGATAGATCACGATCCCTCCTTTTTTCTTTAAATAAGCGCGCGAATTTGAAGGCGAACTAATAAACTGAATAAATTAATTTGAATCACAAATTAAAAATACATAACGAAACAAGCAATGTCGAAAGTTTGAACACGTAAAGTCGTAAACTATTATCCCCCTTTTCTTGTGTCTACTCGAATAATAGGTGCGTGCAAGTAAATGAGAAGATTTCACTTTATAAAATTTATCAAAATCACTATTCACTAATCAATAAAAATATTCCTATCCCTCGTCGTGGTAATAAATAATCATTCTAAAAAAATTTCTTCAAAAAAATGAAACTTGGGTAATATAACAGAATAATGTTATTACGCAAATTGTTCGTGATGAATTGTTTTAATATACTGATTAATATTCAATTATTATTACACGAACGAGTAGTTCGTTGTTACGAATATTTCTGATGAAAGGTTGGTTTATTGTAAAAAATTTTGTGTTGAAAATTTTTGAAATCAATATTATTATAATAATAATAATAATATATATAATAATAATAATATAATAATAATATAATACGATGATGTATAATTGATAGAAACTAGTTTTACCGTGTTGTACAAATGCACTTTTAAAAAAATTTATGTGAAGTGTGAAGTATTGATATATTAGAAATTAGGAATGCAATGAAAATGTGATTTTATTGGTACATTTGAAAAAAGTATGAAATAGACTTGTATAAGAATTAAATTTACAAAATATGAAGTAAAAGAGTTAGTTATGTTGTAGTGGTCACAAAGCCTCCAAAATAATACTCGTACAATTGACTTATAGTAAATGTTATTGACTATTAAATATAAAATTGTATACAAATTATGTACGCAAGTAATAACATTTAAATCTATAACTATAATTAATTATACTAAAATAGGACGTGTTGATGTCAATATGATGTCACTGGCAATTTCTATGCAAATTTCCTCCAAAATGACAAATTGATGTCATTTTTATATTCATTTTCTTAGTTTCCCATATAATACAAATAAATATTAAATAAATCTATTAGTTAGCAAATTGTAAATTTAAAATCATTAAATTTTACAATTTCTTATATTTATACACTATGTAGGAAATTATCATAAAACTTGAACGCTATTATAAATAACGCGGGCATCGCCCGTGATTAAATCTATATTAAAGATAGAGAGGAAATAGGAAAGAATTTGTGGATTATATGGATTGAATTAAAAATAAACTATGGACCATGGAGTATACTGAAAAAAGTACGGGACATAAGGATATAGAGTTCCATGTATCAATATGATTTAGGCTTCCTGCATCAACCCAGCTATGATCAAGATCAGAGTCTCATTTTCATGTAATCCATCTGATTCAATATATTTTCTGACTCTGCCAACGGGTTTATCGCTACCAGTTCCAACTTGAATAAAGGAGGACAGTTGCAATATGCTAGTGACAACTAATGTAAATTGCCACATCTTAATGACATGAACCAAATAAAATTCAATAATTATAATAGTTTTTAGTAAAATAAGTTCCGTGTTGAATTAATAGGCTTATTAGTTCTTTGAAATTTTTGATTCATGACTTATGAGTTCTGTTTAGTATATAAATTAACAATATATAATAAATTTCGTTTAACAAAATAGAGTTTCTTTTTATTTTGTCTTCAGAAAAAAATAAATAATAGTTTAGTTAAGGTGTAATAATTTCTAATAATTCCATTTCATAAAACTCACTGCATTTTCCATTTTCGAATGTTTCACATTACTTGCTACACTCTTTTATGAATAATAAACTATTTTATCTCTCCCTCCGATCTTATCCCTTTATCTTTTTACATTTTATTTTTTTCTTTATTTTTACATTTGAACCATTGACCTTTTTATGGCTCTGATACCAAATTAGTGGTCATTATTTTAACCAAACACTTAAGCCGATGGTTGAAACTTTTGAATAAGTACAATTCCATTGTTATCATCATCACTGACACATGGGTTCTTCAGCATTGAGCAATAAGAAAGACACTAAACAGGCTCGAAGCCTTCGGAAGAACCACTCATCAGAATGAAGCTTGTCACCGATGATTGGGGCGTTGTTGATGTCGATCGATTTCGTCGTTGCTGTTATTGGCCTCTTCATCGACCATGCGTGGGGTCGCTCTGTAAATCAATCAAGCTAAGAATGGAAGAACTAAAATGCAAAATAACTAATTTTTTAGCAACACTAAAATGATAAAGAGAAAGAAGCGAAATATCCGCAAATAATCGCTGTATCACGTCACATATATTGAACACTACAAAAAACGCTTTTATGCGACGGACCATCTTCGGCCAAAGTAGTAGAACGGTGTCTATATCAGCACAGATGCCCGATGTACTATGTATCCTTACCTCGACGTAACCAACCAGTCTTAAACCTTCGGCTGAATTCAACGAATCACACGGCAGAGAATAACGAAAATTCGTGCTCGCTAATCTAGAGAGCGTGAACTAACCACCTTAGCAACATGCCCATTCTAATTATATTAGGACGGATAACTATAATCCGTCCCAAACATAAAGAGACGAATTAATATATTTCCTTCTCTAAGACGGAATCCAAAATCTCTCTAATGTTAGAGACGAATATAAATCTTTCCTCCTAATATCTAATAAATAAAATGACATACAAAATGGCAAATAACGAGATTAGGTCATACTATATCATATATTACTCATCATCAAACTGCCACAGACAGCGTTCTCCAAATTCCACTAGATAGCGACGAAAATTTAGGATGACAATTTCCGTTCTCATTTAGATACGGAAAACAACAGTAAATCCCGTTTGAAAAAAATTTAGGGACTGGATGTAAACTTTTCTCCCTAATGTACTTAGCAATGGAGGCCGCCATCGAATTAAATCAACCTCTCACTAATTTCGGTACGGATATGACATCCCGTCTCTAAATTAGAGACAGATTTAATTAAACTCATCGTCGCCTAATTTTACAACTCATTCTCAACAAAAAATAATGAGGTACGGATTAGAACTCGTCCCTAATATTAAAGACGGAAAAATTTATCCGTCTCCTAATTTTAGGACGGATTGAAATTTCCGTCGCTCAATTAGAGACGATATTAAAATTTCCGTGCTGCTAATTTAGGCGAATTTATTGTTCGTCTCTGACTTTATTCTTCAAAAAAACACACGTGATATAATTCGAACAAACATATAGCCACGCGCACTACAAAAACAAATCGAACTTTAATTGTTCTCTTCTCTCTCACTTTTACTCTTCTATTCTCTTCTTTCTCTCACATTCTCACTCTTCGTTCTCTTCTTCTCTAACATCTCACTCTCATTCTCAAAGATTTGCCAAATAAAATTATTATTAATGGGCTTGACTTTTCAGCTTTGCATCCCAAATTATTAGAATACAAATTTCAATTTCGACAATGTATGAGGCTTAATAGCGTGTGGGTTGCGCGACGAACTGTGTGTGCGAATTGGTTGTAGCAGGCGAGGGTTAGTTTACGTGTAATTGTTAAGATTTCGGAGAAAGAATGGATTTTGCTTGTAAAGTTTGAATTCTTCCCTTATTTTCCGAAAAATCTTTAATTTTATGATTTTTTTCCACTTGAATTCATTCTTTTTTTAGGTGAATTTTGTTGTTTCTCTTGAATGAACTTGCTCAATGTTGGCATCTATTAGCCAATGCAGAAAATACTCACATTAGGCTGCAATTTTGAGTTCACATTTTGCCCTTTTTGTATTTTGATTTTGCGGCTGTTTTTTGCTCAATTGGTTTGTTTGTTATTTTTTCTGCTCTAATTTATTTCTTTGACAGTCGTATTGCTTGAATCTCACTTTGATTCAAAAGAACGAAAAATAAGAAAAATTACCACCGATCTTGCAACAAACCAGCAGCAAGAGATAATCTGCTCAAGAAATGAAAAAAAATAAATATCATACAATAAGAAAAAAAATCCAACAAATTAGGGGGGAAAATCGAGCAAAAAAAGGCAAAATTCGAACCTCAATTCCAATTCACAATGAAGTGTTTTTTTTGCAGACGAGCAATATATAGAAAATTAGGGCAATTCAACAAGAAGATGGCTTAAATTCGCAAGAAAAAAGTGGAAAATCTGAACTGAAATCAGATTCAAATAGACATTTTCAGCATATGAAGAATTTTTACAAGATTGAGCAAGTCGAAGCTCTCAAACAACTAAATTTGATCTGAATATTAAGGGAAACAAACAGAAAAATAATCTTAAGAAATTTCATACACATCGCACGCCCGAAAGACGCCGTCGCAACAACCACCACCGCACCAACTCGCCCACAACCACGTCGAGCAGCCCTAGACGCGAGTATTCAAATTGAGTCCTTCATTGCGAAATCTTTGTGAGGTATGTACATAAATTTGTAGTATACCTCTTATTGGGGTGAGCATGTGAATCATTTGCCAAAATCAGTAACTAATTTGAGAGTGATTGTTAGGAGAAAGAAGAATTTGCGAGTGATGATGGTAAGTGGGAGGTGAGCAAAGGTCCGTCTGGATGAAATCGACCGGACCTGAATTTACCGCCTAGAGATCGAATACCAGACGTCGTATTCTTAGTCCAGGTCGCAGGTCAAGAATAGGGGAGTGTCTTCCGTCCGAGTCCGGTCCTAAAACGGGTTTTTCACAATGCCCGGTACGTGCGACTGAAAATTATTTAAAAATATTTTTTCTTTCTCAAAAATTAAACAAAAATGTTATGTAACTCTCCTTATATTATATTTTGTAACTGTAAGTCTCTAATGATAGTTATTTAACACTAGTAAGAGCTCAATGTCACCCAGCAGGCTTCAACCTATCCAATAGGTCTATTAGTTTTTATTGACTTTTTCAATTACATAAGAGCAAAAAATATAAACGGCCTAACAGGTCAGACTGGATCGGACCTGGATCGTTTCATGCTGATCTCAGCGTCCGACCGATATGAATTCAAGTCTCGATCCAGGTCCAATGGTTTTTGGAATTCCGGGATCACCGTCTGCAAGCAACCAGTCTCGGTCCGGTCTGGTCATTCTGGACCGGGTCTCAGCCATAGATGTGAGTAAGGCTAAAATTAGAGTTTTTAACGAAACCAACATAATTTGAGGAATTGAGAGTGATGAAATCGTCAGAGTAAGGGAGTATGTTTCTCTTCATGGACCTCGTGAAATTATGTTAAACAAGTGGAAATATCGTTAATTATCCAAGATGATCATAACTATCCGTCCCCTCAGATAAGCGACGGGAAGATAATATTCGTCCTTATTTAGAAAATATCAATATTTTTGTCGCTAAAATATGTCGACGGATATAAATCATCTGTCTACTAAATAGAGACAGATTTTGCTATCCGTCTTAAGGCTTAGCGACAGATACGAAATATTTGTCCCTACCTTGCACAGCGTTATTCCTGCTCTTAGTATATATATAATCGTGTGTGTGGTGTGTGTAGTGTGTGCGTAGTGTGAGTGTGTGTGTGTGTGTGTGTGTGCTGTGCAAACTGATTTACACACATTTTGGACAGATTAGTTAGCAATTCCGTCTCTAATTTAGGGACAGGAATTTCTTATTTCGTCCCTAATCTAGGACGATTTTTATAATTCCGTCCCTAATTTTTTATTTGAAACGGTTATTAATTTCATTGCTAATTTAGAGGACGAAATTTTGTCCGTCTCTAATTATCCGTCACTATATGACCAATTTTTTTGTAGTGGAAGGGGATGTTAGTTATGGCTTATATTTATAACAGAAGATTGGGTGATATGAGATACTGTACATACTAGCAACAACCAAGTTGTAGCTTGATTTTAATTTGGCATGGCAAGCAACAAAATTCATAACCAACCATTGAAGCAACTCTTAATGAGTGCTTTGCATTTGGCAACACCCCCTTAAAACATGATAACCATTCCATACATTAGTTGGTTAAAACTATAAGTATTTTTAATGGCGAGGTGAGACTGTTGAGCAAACAGTTTATAATTCCTAGGCCTCAACCGTCAGCTTAGACTATTGGTTGAGATGGTTCACTAATGTGGTATCAGAGCCAACGTCGTAACAAAGAGGTTATGACTTCGAATCTCAAAGTGGAATACTAAGAGATGGCTATATATGGAGGGGCCCATGTTGATCTAGAGGAGTGATAGAGTATAAATATAAAACATATTTCTAGAATTCAACCATGAGCTTAAGTCGTCCATTAATATGGTATCAGAGTCAACCTGATAAGGGTTCAATTCTCATCCATCCCTCATCACCACAGTGGAATTCTAAGTTGCAGGTATGGGTAGGGATGAACACCGATCCAAAATCGGACCAAACCAACGAACCGGAATCCACATTTTTTGTGGACCGGGATCGGACCGGAAAAATACCAATCCAAACCCAGACCGGACCAGAATCATCCGGTTTGGACCTGGACTGGACCGATTGTATAATAATTTTTTAAAAAAATAAATTATTTTTCTATAAATATATTTTTACACCAAAAAAAAAACTACTACTACATTAATTACATAATAAGTATAAGTATATGAACTAATTATTTATATATGAAAAAACAACTAAAGTTATTTTTTTCTATTTTTAAAAACATTAATATTGAACAAAATGTAAAAAAATATTTATAAAGAAAAATACGATCCAAACCGGCAACCCACTGGGTTTTACCCGGACCGAAATCACTAATTTCCTTGGACCGGGGATCGGACCGGAAGTCCCCGGTCCGATTTGTGTTCACTCCGGCCCTAGGTATGAGAGGTCTATGTTGCATTCACATTTCAAGTTTAATGGACTCTCATGTGAAGGGGCATGGTGAATCTATCTCCAGTATCTTGACAATATATATGCATCAGAAGTTCAGAACCATGTACGTAAATTAAGATCACAATCAATGACACAATAACATACAACATAATAAGAAGGGAAGATCAAGGGACAAAAATCAAGGACCAAAATGAAGAACAGAAAAATTATATATACCCAATAATATAACACTTGACATTAGTCAATAATACAAAATTTGATCATACAATCAACACCGAGTACACATAGGCATTATGTACCTCATTCAATGTCAGTAATGCATAATGTATAATATATGCAATGACACCCAAACTAGCTAACAAATTCTAGGCTATTTCACCATGTATTCATAAGGGAGGATTGAATGRTATGAGATGTTGTTCATACTAGCAAGCAAGTTCTTGTGTATGTAACTCTTCAATCTTTGTTGATGATAGTAAATAAAACTTAGCAAGCAAGAAAAATTGAAATTGTAAGATAACCTAATACTAGGTACATCCAATGATTGTTCATATGTGCGTGCCATAATGATTGTTGTGCACATGTGCAATAATAAACGAACTTGGATGTATACATAAAAGTGTAATAATTCGTGCATGAAATATATTACGAATTTATTTCAAATGTTAGAAGACGTAGATTGTGATTACCACATTTTCTTTCTTTTTTTGCTTAAAATAAGAGCGCAAATTAAAGGTAACGTAGACATGAATAAATTTCAATGATAGATCACGAATTTCACATTTATAAAATTTATGATAAGTCGTTGTTTACCATAGTACACAATGAAAAAAGTATTAAGTACCCCTTAGCTTGTTGTGGTAAATTAATCAATCATGTCTTAAAAAAGTAAGAATTATTCAAAAAAAAAAATACTTCCTTCGTTTCTTAAAATTTGCATCAGTTTTTATATACAGAAATTTCATATTAATTGTACCACTTTCATTTCTTTCCTTTTTTTGGAATGGACACCACAATTATAATACTAATTCTTCTCTCTTTTATGTGGGGACCACACTTAAAATACTATTTTTACCACACCTACTTTAATCTTTTTTTCCTCTTTTTTTGCCTCACCTACACACCTCGTCCCTCTCTCAAATTTTGCGACAAAAACCGTGAATCACAAAGTGGTGCAATATTTTAGAAACGAATGAAGTATTTTTGTTCTACTAAATTCATGTCTCTTTTACTTTTCACAATTGTTAATGCAAAATTAGTTTCACAAAGATTTTAAAAGGATACTACTCGAAAATTGTCTTGTCATGTACTATGTATGTCGTAAGATTCAAAAGTTCTTCCTTCATCCCGTTCTTTTGAATGCCTAGTGTGTCCCTCTAAGATTTAACCTATAAATCTTCTAAAATGTTACAAGCAATGTATGATTAACATCCTTGATTGAATTGGCATGAAAGCAATCTTCAAGNTCATCTATTGTATATCCGAGTGTACCTATTTGTAGTGTCAATTGGTGTGATTAGTCTAATTAGTTTACTTTTAGTGTAATAAGGATCGGAGTCACAAATGGCAGGGTTGCAGTAAGTTAACCTAATAATTATGCTAAGTACGTACAATGATTGTGCGTACGTGCAATAATTAATTAACTTGGACGTATACGTGCATGGAAATAGATAACGAATAAATGTTAAGATTTTGAAGTCATAGATAGATCATGATTCCCTCCCTTTTTTTTCTTTAAATAAGCGCGAATTTAAAGGCGACTAAACATGAATAAATTTGAATCACAAATTAAAAATATATAACGAAACAAGCAATGTCGAAAGTTTGAACACGTAAAGTTGTAAACTATTATCCCCCTTTTCTTGTGTCTACTTMGAATAATAAGTGCGTGCAAAGTAAATGAGAAGATCGATTTCACTTTTATAAAATTTATCATAAATCACTATTCACTAATCAATATAAAATATTCCGTACCTCTCGTCGTGGTAAATAAATAAATCATGTTTAAAAAAATTTCTTCAAAAAAAATGAAACTTGGGTAATATACAAATAAATGTTATTAYGCAAATTGTTCGTGATGAATTGTTTTAATATACTTGATTAATATTCAATTATTAATTACACGAACGAGTAGTTGTTACGAATATTTGATGAAAAGGTTTTTTATTGTAAAAAATTTTGTGTTGAAATTTTTTGAAAATCCAAATATTAATAATAATAATAATAATATAATGCACTTTTAAAATTTGGTCGAATATTTGATAGAATAACTAGTTTTACGTGTTGTACAAATGCACTTTTAAAAAAATTTATGTGAAGTGTGAAGTATTGATTATATTTTAGAAAATTAGGAAATGCAATGAAAATGTGATTTATTGGTACATTTTGAAAAAAAAGTATGAAATAAGATTGTATACGAATTAAATTTTACAAAAATATGAAGTAAAAGAGTTTATGTTGTACAGTGGTCACAAAGGCTCCAAAATATATACTCGTACAATTGATATACTAAATGTTATTGTCTATTAAATATAAAAATTCTATACAAATTATGTACGAATTGAAGTAATAACAATTTAAAATCTATAACTATAACTAATTATTACTAAAATAGGACGTGTTGATGTCACATGATGTCACTTGGAAATTTCTTATGAAAAAAATTTCCTCCAAAATGACAAATGATGTCATTTTTTATATTCATTTTTTCTTAATTTTCCCATATAATACAAATAAATATTAARTAAATCTATTAGTAGCAAATTGTAAATTTAAAATCATTTAAATTTTACAATTTCTTCTTATGATTTATTACATTATTGGTAGGAAATTATCATAAAACTTGAACGCTATTATAACATAACATGGACATCGCCCGTGAATCCGTGATTAAATCTAGTATTATAACGATAGAGAGGAAATAGGAAAGAATTTGTGGTATTAATGGATGAATTAAAAATAAAACTAGTGGAACATGGAGTATACTTGAAAAAAGTACGAGGACACAAGGCATATAGAGTTCCATGTATTAATATGATATTTTAGGGCTTTCTGCTTCAACCCAGCTATGATCAAGAGTCTCATTTTCATGTAAATCCATCTGATTCATATATTTTCTGACTCTGCCAACGGGTTTATCGTTACCAGTTCCAAACTTGAATRAAGGAGGAAGGTTGCAATATGCTAGTGACAACTAATGTAAAATTTTGTCACATCTTATGACATGAACCAAATAAAATTCAATATAATTATAATAGTTTTAATAAAATAAGTTCCGTGTTGAATTAAAATAGGCTTATTAGTTCTTTGAAATTTTTGATTCATGACTTATGAGTTCTGTTTAGTATTATAAAATTAACAATATATAAAAATAAATTTCGTTTAACAAAATAGAGTTCTTTTATTTTGTCTTCAGAAAAAAATTAAATTAAATAAGTTTAGTTAAGGTGTAAATAATTTCTAATAATTCCATTTCATAAAACTCACTGCATTTTCCATTTTCGAATGTTTCACATTACTTGCTACACTTCTTTTATGAATAATAAACTATTTTTATCTCTCTCCTCCGATCTTATCCCTTATCTTTTTTACATTTTATTTTTTTCTTTATTTTTACATTTGAACCTTTGACCTTTTTATGGCTCTGATACCAAATTAGTGGGTCATTATTTTAACCAAACACTTAAGCCGATGGTTGAAACTTTTGAATAAGTACAATTCCATTGTTATCATCATCACTGACAACAATGGGTTCGTCAGCATGAGCAATAAGAAGACAACTAAACAGGCTCGAAGTCTGGGAAGAACCACTCATCATGAATTGAAGTTGTCACCGATGATGGGGGCGTTGTTGATGTCGATCGATTTCGTCGTTGCTGTTATTGGCCTCTTCTCCGACCATGGTGGGGTTGCTACTGTAATCAATCAAGCAAGAATGAAGAACCTAAAAAATGAAAATGAAACTAATTTTTTAAGCAAACTAAAATGATAAGAGAGAAGAAGGAAAAATCAAATAATGTGATCAGTCATAATGAACACTACAAAAAAAACGCTTTTAGCGACGGACCATTTCCGTCCCTAAATAAGCCAATTCCGTCGCTAATATCCTTTACCGACGGAACCAACCCGTCTCTGAAACCTTCGTCGCTAATTCAAATCAGCGACGGAAATACAAAAATYCGTTTCTAATCAGAGACGGAACTAAAACCTTAGCAAACTCCATTTCTAATTATTAGGGACGGATAACTAAATCCCGTCCCAAACATWAGAGACGAATTTATATTTCCGTCTCTAAGACGGAATCCAAAATCCGTCTCTAATGTTAGAGACGGAAATATAAATCTGTCTCTAATATTAGAACAAATGACAAAATGCAATAACGAGTAGGTCATATATACTCATATATATTCATCACTACAAAAAATTGCCAAGATAGCGACGAAAATTTAGGGATGAAACAATTTCCGTCTCTATTTTAGATACGGAAAACAAATAATCCGTTTSAAATAAAATTTAGGGACGGATGTAAACTTTTCGTCCCTAATTAACTTAGCAACGGATGAATTAAATAAATCCGTCTCTAATTTCGGGACGGATATGAACATCCGTCTCTACATAGAGAACAGATTTATTATTCGTCGCTAATTTCTACAACTCATTCTCACACAAAAATAGATGAGGACGGGATTAGAAATCCGTCCCTAAATTAAAGACGAAAAATATTATCCGTCTCTAATTTAGGGACGGATTGAAATTTCCGTCGCTAATTAGAGACGGATATAAATTTCCGTCTCTAATTTAGGGACGGATTTATATTCGTCTCTGACTTTATTTTAAAAAACAATCCGTGTATAATTCGAACAATATAGCCCACGCGCACTAAAAAACAAATCGACTTTAATTTGTTTCATTCTTCTCTTCACTTATTATCTCTTCATTCTCTTCTTTCTTCACATTCTCACTCTTCGTTCTCTTCTTTCTAACAGTCTCACTCTTCATTCTCAAAGATTTGCCAATGATTATTATTAGGGCTTGAATTTTCAGCTTTGCATCCAATTTTAGAATTAAAATTTCAATTTCGACAATGTATGAGGCTTATTTAGCGTGTGGTTGCGGCGACGAACTGGTTTGTGGCGAATTGGTTGTAGCGGCGAGGGTTGTTTACGTGTAATTGTTAAGATTTGGAGAAGAATTGGATTTTGCTTGTAAAGGTTTGAATTTCTTCCCTTATTGTTCCGAAAAATCTTTTATTTATGATTTTTCCCACTTGAAATTCAGTCTTTTTTAGGTCGAATTTGTTTGTTTCTCTTGAATGAATTGCTCTAAGTGTTGCATCTATTACTCAATTGCAGAAAATACTCACATTAGGGCTGAATTTGAGGTTCGAATTTTGCCCTTTTTTGTGTTGAATTTTGCGCTGTTTTTGCTCAATTGTTTGTTGTTGCTTGATTTTTTCCTTCTTATTTAATTTCTTTGACAGTCTATGCTTGATCTTCACTTGATTCAAAGAACAGAAAAATAAGAAAAATTACCAGATTTAGTCAATCAAACCAGGCAGCAAGAGCATAATCTGTCAAAGAAAGAAAAAAAATCCAATCATAATAGAAAAAAAATCCAACAAAATTAGGGGAAAATCGAGCAAAAAGGCAAATTCGAACCTCAATTCAATTCACAATGAGTGTTTTTTTTGCGATCGAGCAATATATGAGAAATAAATAGGGCAATTCAAACAAGAAAGGCTTAAATTCCAGCAAAAAAGGCAAAATTCGAACCTGAAATCAATTCATAAGAGCATTTTCAGCTATTGAAGAATTTTTTACAAGATTAGAGCAAGTCGAAGCTCTCAAACAACTAAATTTGTTGAAATTACAGGGAAAAAAACAGAAAAATAATTTAAGAAATTCATACCACATCGCGCGCAAAAGACCGTCGTCGCAACAACCACCACCGCACCACTCGCCCCACAAACCACCGTCGAGGCAGCCTAGACGAGTACTGTCAAATGAGTCTTCGATTGCGAAATTTGTGAGAGAGATAATTTGTGATAATGAACAATTTAGGGTGAATGAATGATTTGCAAAATCAGGGAATAATTGAGAGTGATGAAGATTTAGGAGAAAGAGAATTTGGGAGTGATGATGTGAGTAGGGTGAGCAAAGGTCCGGTCTGGACCTGAAATCGGACCGGACCTGAATTTAGACCGGATCGATACCAGACTGTCGATTCTAGTCCAGGTCGAGGTCCAAAGAATAGGGGAGCTGCGTCTTCCGGTCCGGTCCGGTCCAAAACCGGGGTTTTCAAGTCCGGACCGGTGGACCTGAAAAATTATTTAAAAATATATTTTTTTTTTTTCTCAAAAATTAATAACAATGTTTGTAACTCTCCTATATTTATAATTTGAACTGTAAGTCTCTAAGATAGTTTTGTAACTAGTAAGAGCTCAATGCACAGCAGTTCAACCGGTCCATAGGTCCGATAGATTTTTATTGATTTTTTCAATAAAAGAGCAAAAAATATAAACAGCCTAACAGTCCAGACCTGGATCGGACCTGAATGTTCAAGTCTGATCCAGGTCCGATCCGAAATGAATTCAAGTCCGATCCAGGTCCAAGGTTTTTGGATTCCGGTCCACCGTCCAAGCAACCAGTCTCGGTCCGGTCTGGTCCGATTCTGGACCGGTGCTCAGCCTAGATGTGAGTAAGGCGTAAATTAGGTTTTAGAGAAACAAATAATTTGAGAATTGAGAGTGATGAAATACGGAGTAATGGGAGTATGTTTTACTTTCATGGGTGAATTATGTTAAACAAGTAAATTGTTTTATCAGAGATGATATAACTATCCGTCCCTAGATTAGCGACGGATAATAATATTCGTCCCTAATTTAGAGACAGATATATTTTTTGTCGCTAAATTATGGACGGATATAAATATCTGTCTCTAAATTAGAGACAGATATTTCTATCCGTCCTAACTTAGCGACAGATAGAAATATTTGTCCCTAACCTTCACAGCGTTATTCCCGTCTATATATATATATATGTGTGTGTGTGTGGTGTGTGTGTGTGGTGTGTGTGTGTGTGTGTGTGTGTGTGTGTGTGAAACTGATATACATTTTGGGACAGATTGTAGAAATTCCGTCTCTAATTTAGGGACGGATTTTCTTATTCGTCCCTAATTTGGGACCGATTTTTATAATCCGTCCCTATTTTTTAGAAACGGTTATTTTTTTCCATTGCTAATTTAGAGACGAAATTTTGTCCGTCTCTAATTATCCGTCACTATATGACCAATTTTTTTGTAGTGGAAGGGGATTAGTTATGGCTATATTATATAACAGAAGATTGGTGATATGAGATACTGTACATACTAGCAACAACCAAGTTGTAGCTTGATTTTAATTTGGATGGCAAGCAACAAATTCATAACCAACCATTGAAGCAACTCTTAATGAGTGCTTTGCATTTGCAACCCCCTTAAACATGATAACCATTCCATACATTAGTTGGTTAAAACTTAAGTATTTTTAATGGCGAGGTGAGACTGTTGAGCAAACAGTTTATATTCCTAGGCCTCAACCGTCAGCTTAGACTATTGGTTGAGATGGTTCACTAATGTGTATCAGAGCCAACGTCGTAACAAAGAGGTTATGACTTCGAATCTCAAAGTGGAATACTAAGAGATGGCTATATATGGAGGGCCCATGTTGATCTAGAGGAGTGATAGAGTATAAATATAACATATCAATCATAGTATTCAACCATGAGCTTAAGTCGTCCATTAATATGGTATCAGAGTCAACCTGATAAGGGTTCAATTCTCATCCATCCCTCATCACCACAGTGGAATTCTAAGTTGCAGGTATGGGTAGGGATAACACCGATCCAAAATCGGACCAAACCAACGAACGGAATCCACATTTTTGTGGACCGGGATCGGACCGGAAAAAATACCAATCCAAACCCAGACCGGACCAGAATCATCCGGTTTGGACCTGGACTGGACCGATTGTATAATAATTTTTTAAAAAAATAAATTATTTTTCTATAAATATATTTTTACACACAAAAAAAACTAACTACATTAATTACATAATAAGTATAAGTATATGAACTAATTATTTATATGAAAAACAAACTAAAGTTATTTTTTTCTATTTTTAAAAACATTAATATTAACAAAATGTAAAATATTTATAAAGAAAAATACGATCCAAACGGCAACCCACTGGGTTTTACCGGACCGAAATCACTAATTTCCTTGGACCGGGGATCGGACCGGAAGTCCCCGGTCCGATTTGTGTTCACTCCGGCCTAGGTATGAGAGGTCTAATGTTGCATTCACATTTCAAGTTTAATGGACTCTCATGTGAAGGGGCATGGTGAATCTATCTCCAGTATCTTGCAATATATATGCATCAGAAGTTCAGAACCATGTACGTAAATTAAGATCACAATCAATGACACAATAACATACAACATAATAAGAGGGAGATCAAGGGACAAAAATCAAGGACCAAATGAAGAACAGAAAAATTATATATACCAATAATATAACACTTGACATTAGTCAATAATACAAATTTGATCATACATCAACACCGAGTACACATAGGCATTATGTACCTCATTCAATGTCAGTAATGCATAATGTATAATATATGCAATGACACCCAAACTAGCTAAAATTCTAGGCTATTCACCATGTATTCATAAGGGAGGATTGAATGATATGAGATGTTGTTCATACTAGCAAGCAAGTTCTTTGTATGTAACTCTTCAATCTTTGTTGATGATAGTAATACAAACTTAGCAAGCAAGAAAAAATTGAAATTGTAAGATAACCTAATACTAGGTACATCCAATGATTGTTCATATGTGCGTGCCATAATGATTAGTTGTGCACATGTGCAATAATAAACGAACTTGGATGTATACATAAAAGTGTAATAATTCGTGCATGAAATATATTACGATTTATTTCAAATGTTAGAAGACGTAGATTGTGATTACCACATTTTTTCTTTTTTTGCTTAAAATAAGAGCGCAAATTAAAGGTAACGTAGACATGATAAATTTCAATGATAGATCACGAATTTCACATTTAAAATTATGATAAGTCGTTGTTTACTATAGTACACAATGAAAAGTATTAAGTACCCCTTTTGTGTGTATTAATCAATCATGTCTGAAAAAAGTAAGAATTATTCAAAAAAAATACTTCCTTCGTTTCTAAAATTTGCATCATTTTTATATACAGAAATTTCATATTAATTGTACCACTTTCATTTCTTTCCTTTTTTTGAATGGACACCACAATTATCATACTAATTCTTCTCTCTTTTATGTGGGGACCACACTTAAAAACTATTTTTACCACACCTATTTAATCTTTTTCCTCTTTTTTGCCTCACCTACACACCTCGTCCCTCTCTCAAATTTTGCGACAAAAACCGTGAATACAAGTGGTGCAATATTTAGAAACGATGAAGTATTTTTGTTCTACTAAATTCATGTCTCTTTACTTTTCACAATTGTTAATGCAATAATAGTTTCACAAAGTTTTAAAAGGATATACTCGAAAATTGTCTTGTCATGTACTATTATGTCGTAAATTCAAAAGTTCTTCCTTCATCCCGTTCTTTTGATGCCTAGTGTGTCCCTCTAAGATTTAACCTATAAATCTTCCTAAAATGTTACAAGCAATGTATGATTAACATCCTTGATTAATTGGCATGAAAGCAATCTTCAAGATTGATTTGGAATATTATTGTAAATCAATAATAGACCAAGGTGGAAGCAATCGGGTGATTTTTGTGCAATGATAAAAATTAAGATTCGTGGTATGAAACAATTTCAAGATTTCATTTTTTATCAATTCTACAATATAACTTGAAATGATCTTGAAGATTCATAGCAATCAAAATACTAAGGAAATTTCCATGTGAAATGTATCATGTGAGAGATATACATCTCAAGTGATTTTTATTTGATATTACCTCATTATGCACTCTTATAAGTAGTAAGGCTTGTTTTCGTCAACTTGTTTAGATAAGTATTTAGTAAAAATAAGTTCATTTCATAGCAATAAGTTCAGTTCGATAGCAATAAGTTCAATCCTTAAGAAATTTAATTTGTTAAGGTTTCAGTAAAATAAGTTCAGTTCAGTACCAAAGTCCAGTTCAGTAAAATAAGTTCAATTCAGTTTAGTTCAGTTCAGTAAAATAAGTTTAGTTCAGCAAAATTCAGTTGACGAGAATAGGCGCTAAGACATTTATCAATTGATTCGTATCAAAATAGAAAATCGCAAATTCTACTAATCCCAGGACCATGGTCCTCATTATGGTCCGGGCAAATGTTCATTCCGAAACTAGAAATGTTAATCTCAAAATGTAAAATGTTCATTTTCAAATGTAAATTACGTTCATATCCTGAAAATGAACACTTATATGTCGGAAATGGACATTTCTAGTTTCGAAAATGAACATTTGTCCGGGACCATGATGATGAACATGGTCCCGGGACCATAATAGACCTATTGATAAGAACAAAGTTATCTTTCTCACAATTATTTATCTTTGCAATTTAATATTTCATTTTTTTCTCTAATTACATGATTTATATATTGATTAGAAATTTAGAATTTTCTTTCTAAAAGAAATTATTGAACAAAAATATGATTGAAAATGACACAATATTTGAAAAGATTACATTCAAGAGCGTCAAATTAATATATTTTAATAAAAAAAATTTCCCTCAGTTTAAACTGCATTAATGTGAGATAGGGAGGTCACATGAATAGCATCACATAGTTGTCATTAGTTTTTAAGTGTCGCCTTAATAATTCAGTGACGAATAGTGGAATGCGTTAATGGTTTGGGAAGTGCCAAGTCATTTCACATTAGTTGGTAGAAGCTAACTGAAATAAATTTCGCCAAAATGATGTTTTAGTTATAAGGTGGGACCGTGGAACAAACACAACCTTGACCTTAAATATAACAAAATTTCAACTGTATAATACAACATAAAGCAGAATATAACAAAATCAAAGAGGCTAAAATAAGAACAAAAGAATTATATATACCCATTTCACACTCACATTAGTCAGTGATACAAAAGTTGATCATACAACACCAGGTACATAGGCATTATGTACCCTTTCAATTGTCGGCGAAGCTAATGTATGGAGTGGAACCCAAACTAGAGTCTAGGCTAGGTGATAATGAATCATTAACTAACTTCTTCGCGCAAGAAACTGGTGTTGCAGGCAGCTTGTTTTCCAGGGAAGTGAACGGAAGAACGCTGGACCGTGAGCTCCTTTGGCCGGCCTTAGGCATGCTAGGTGCCCTCCAAGTTGATTGTTGCACGTTGGCAGTTTGCTTGCAACACAGTTTCTTCTTTTCTCTGGAGATTGGAGCTCCTGTCGGATCCTGCTAACACAATCAGACGAGTAAACATGGCATTTAGTTAGTCATCAGTGACACAAGTTAGAACTGTAATTGTAATTGTATCATGAAGAAAACTGGTGCAGTGCTTTCATACCCCTAATGACAGGAAAGTGAAAGTCCTGCTATATCAACCCAAGGTGAATTTCAATGAGCTTCCTCAGATCAGCCAAGAGTTGCATTCTTTGGAAACCTTGATTTGCTGACGAATTTGCCAGGGTTCTCCTTTGATGCCTCCCATTTTACATAAACTTCGATAAGGACCTCGTTTTCATTGTTTGGTAATGGGGTCAGGTTTTCCTTTAGAAGCTCCGATGTGGCTTTCTTTGGCGATGGTGATGCATTGAAGTTTTCCATCAGAGGCTTAGGTCCAGCAGTCTTAGGTGATGCTGATTGATTGAAGTTGTTCTCCTTCAGAGGTTCCGGTGTAGCAGCCAGCAAAGGTTCTGAACGAACAGGAGGGGTTTGCGATTGAGAAAACAAACTTTCAGAGCTCAGAGGAGTTCTCTGTGAAAGCTCCCTGTAGTTTCCACACAAGGTGAATATGTTCTGAATCCTTGTTTTCCTGGAGGTCGGAGTGAGTTGAACATCGCTGGACTGTGGTGGTGTAGATGAGACTTTCTTCTCCTCTATTACTTTCTTCTCTACCTCATCATCATCCTGTATTCTTGCTCTTTCATCCTCGTCCTCCCCTTCCACTTCTTCCTCCTCGAAAACTGTGCTCAAATATGAYTTTTCACCAAGTATYGGAGTGAAAGAACCCTGTGTCATCGCACTGAACATATTTGGGGGATACTGGCCAATGATCACTTCACGAGAATATGATTCTTGGTCTCCTGTGTCTAAGTCCATAGACTTCTCCATTCCTGGATCTTCGTCAGCATACACTTCCTTCAGCCTTTTCACTAGGCCGATGCCATCTAATTCGACTCCACTTCCATCACTACTTCCATCCCTTGAACGGGATAGCTCAAGCTCCATCTCCTCTAACCTTCGCCTCAGCATTTCAACTTCTTGCTGTTGTCTTTGTACCTTCTCYTCCATCCTCTTTTTCTCCAATTCAACATACTCGTTAGCCATTCTTTGACACTCTTCTAACCGCTTCTCAAGTTCCTTCTTCATCATCTCGTTGACCTTCTCATTGATCTCTTCCTCACTTCCACCCAAGTCCTTTTCCCTTCCCATTCGCTCAAGCTTTTCCCTCAACTGTGAGACCTCTTCTTCCTTTTTCTGAAGCAACTTCTTTGCCTCACTGCACTCTTTATCTTTCTGCTTGTTCTCTATCTGTAGCTTCAAAATAAACTGATCCATTGCAGTGATTCTAGATCCTAAAATAACAGCAGAAGAAGAATCCTCTCCGTTGATTCTATCTTTGACAGGGGTATGAGGGCCACGCACAATGCATTTTGCTTTAGCCCCATACTCGAGTGTAGAGATCGTTTTGTGCGTCTCTTTCGGGTCTGGACTTGCACATAGGATCATCAGTATCTTTGACTTGTCATCCTCAAAAGAATCCTACAGCAACATAGAATAAACCAAAGCACCAATGTTCTCAATCAACCGTATGTAGAAGAATCAGCATATACACAGTATAGCATAAGGGAACACATACACATTGCAGAAATCGACATGAAAATCTTACCTGCAGAAGCATAGTTAACTTGCTGTCTCTGAATGGTACGTGAGAATCGCCGTTTGCAATGGACTCAACAACTCTTTTTAGAGCTGTATTACCTTGATTAATCTTAGCAGTCTGCATAAGTATCAAAACAGAAGTCAGAACCAGGCCTTATCAAGATATGTACTGAACCTAAACTCATTGCCATTTGCACAACTAACCTGCATTTTGGCTTCAAAGCCAACCTGACCAGCTTGTTCAATGTTCTCTGATCCCGCCATGTCGACGAGCATCAGCCTTCCACCAACAGTGGGAACATCTAAGATTATCTGCCACAATCAATAGACTCGGTCATGTAAWGATCATAAACCAAGACAGATTACAGATTATCATTGTAATATAGAAAACATCCTAACCATGCAATGGCTCCTAGAACTTCGGTCGTTGCAATTCGTGCTTCTGACAATCCTTCTCTTCTCCACTTTCTGAATCTCCTTCAGTATTTTTCCAGCCTCATTTCCAGATATAAAAGTAGCATTCTTTGCTTTCTTTCCCATCACTTCAAGTTTCACCTGGAATGGAGGGTTTCAACTTCAATTTTATATAACTATAATATGACAAAGAATCTACAATGGTAGCATCACTAGCATGATTAGGCTGAAATCAATATTAGCACCTAATTGTCATACAATCAGAACTTCAGAAGGTAACACAGTCCAAAATTGTCATTCAACTATTATGCTAAGAGTATATTATGCCATGAATCAAATTATTCAGTGAGCCTAAGTAATAATGCATTAAACATGACAAAGTAGCTGAAAACAAGGGATTAAAATYAAGTGACATACAACCTTGATTTTTATATTCATTTTCATTTCCCTRAAACATTTCCAATAWCAAAACTTTGAATTAAAGTCAGAGAAAAGCAAACATCTTGAACAATTGAAAAAGTTAACAACCCTTAAGCTCAGTTCATAAAGAGCAGATGTCAATCCACCACCATATAAACATCAAACAAAAAGTAAAAACAACCCAGAAGCTCAGCAACCACAGTTCACAAAGCATGTAACTGTTATAAAAAGTATAATTTTCATTTCTCAAACAAAATGCAACAGCCTAAGCAAACAAGCATAATCAAACAAAATCATAAGATGATATTCATAAAGCATGTTGTAAATATTTATGAATGTACAATTGTATTAATCAAATGTAAAAACAGCTCAAACAAAGTCATATCAACTACAATAATCAAAACAAACAAGCATAATCAACAAAATTATAAAATGATATATACCTTAGAAGCACTTCCCTTGGACCAAAGATTGAAAGAACCACCATTTTTCTCAGAAGACAAAAGATCATAAATCTCCTCATTGTAAATCTCCAACACAGTCACTTGCACAAACATCCCAACCCCACTTGAATTTCCCTCTTCACCACCAAATTCATCCACATTTGCATCATCTTTGTCACCCAAAATGTCCTTCAAAGACTTGTASACAATTCCAGGTTGCTTCAAGCAGCCAAACATGGTGTGACTCTTACCGGACCCGGTCGGTCCATACATCATAATGGTGCATTTAGCCCCCATTTTAACCCCAAGGATCCTAGATTCAATAAATTTCTTGTAAAACCCTTCAAGGTCATCTTCCTCGGAAGAAGAGACCCCATCAAGGGTAAAATCACGGTATCCGATTTCGGTCTTCACCCGAACTGAGTGGCTTTCCGGGTGGATTTGGAGCAAACTGGTAATGGGTTTTTCATCTTTGGATGGTTCTGGAAGATTCCTGATCCTTCCGATCACTTCTACTGGGTGTTCAGCTGGTGGGTTGTGATTAGGGTTTTGAATGTTAGGGTTTGGTGAAGGATGRAAATTCTTGTTGTTGAATTGAAGTCGTTGTTTGGATTGTGGGGTTCGGATTTGAGTGTAATGGTTATGATTTGATTTTGAAGATGATGATGGTGTTGGTGCCATTGAATGGATTTAAAGGAGCAATCTTGAACCCAGATTAAAAACAGAGTAAGAATGAATCTTTAGTGCAAGATTTAATCTTTTTTTGAAATGGGATTCTGAAAATTGATTGCAATCTTTCAAATTGATTGAATTTTGGAAAGAATAAAACAGGAACGATTGTTTCTTTGAGAGAAGAGAGCTGGAAATGGGAAATGGGAAATGCTTGTAACGGAAACAAAATGCAATAGTGAGAAGAAAGTGGGATTTCAGAAATGATTTTTGAAATTGGAAATAGCCGTTACAGGGAAACCCTAACGTCTATATTTTTTGGGTATGTATGGTTGTGTCTCACTGTCTTGTGTGTGATTGGATCCAAAGTAGGGAAAAAAAAAAAAAACTTCTTTCTTCGAATTTTTTACTGTCTGAAATTTTTTAAAAAAATAAAATAAATCTATTTACGAATAAATTTTGATCTATTTGCGGATCGTGATTTATCGATCATTTTTCAATTAAAATGAGTGAATGAGTCATTATTTTGATGCAATCGCACTCAATGTTGAGTTCAAGTCAAATTTATTTAAATTGCAGTCAAAATTAATTTGATTGTAAGGGATTTTTTGGTTGGGTCTTTATTTTAAATTGCTCTTAATGTTGAATCTCGATTGATTTTAATTCAATTCGTTTAAGTCAAAAACACAACATAGAATTTGCGATTTTGGTTGGGTATGGTTTTTTTTTCCTTTAAAAAAAATTAAAATTGGATTAGGGTATGGGTATGATCGTATGGCCTGGCTTATTTATGATTAGCAGCTTAGGGGCACAACATAGAATTTTCAAAAGACATGGACACGGAGAGAAAAACTAACACTTGAAGAGCATACCTTAGAAAAAACCCAAAAAGATTTTAGGACTCGAAATTGGAACCGACGGAAACGAGTACGGGACTAGGTACCTAGTCCGTGTAATTCGTAAAATACAACGAAGTATAACGCTACTTTGCTAATTGAGTCTGGACCGGGTACTCAATACGTGTAATTTAAAAATAATCTAGTATACGTTGGTAATTACAATAAACAATTTCACTTGAATAATTAGTGTAACTTTTTTTATGGGTTACAAAATTGCAAGAAAATAAGTTAATACTCAATAATATGGATCCATACATCGGGTACCCAGTGCAGTCCCGAATCCAACTGGGTATCCAGAACCAGACTCAGTTNAATAAGAAAAATTACCAGATTTAGTCAATCAAACCAGGCAGCAAGAGCATAATCTGTCAAAGAAAGAAAAAATAACAATCATAAATAGAAAAAAAATCCAGCAAAATTAGGGGGAAAATCCGAGCAAAAAAGGCAAAATTCGAACCTCAATTCAATTCACAATGAGTGTTTTTTTTGCAGATCGAGCAATATATGAGAAAATTAGGGCAATTCAAACAAGAAAGGCTTAAATTCCAGCAAAAAAAAGGGCAAAATTCGAACCTGAAATCAATTCAATAAGAGCATTTTCAGCATATTGAACAATTTTTGACAAGATTAGAGCAAGTCGAAGCTCTCAAGCAACTAAATTTGATTGAAATTACAGGGAAAAAAACAGAAAAATAATTTAAGAAATTCATACCACATCGCCGCGCAAAAGACCGTCGTCGCAACAACCACCAACCGCACCAACTCGCCCCACAAACCACCGTCGAGGCAGCCCTAGACGAGTACTGTCAAATTGAGTCTTCGATTGCGAAATTTGTGAGAGATGAATAATTTGTGAGTAATGAACAATTTAGGGTGAGATGAATGATTTGCAAAATCAGGGAATAATTTGAGAGTGATGAAGATTTAGGAGAAAGGAAGAATTTGGGAGTGATGATGTGAGTAGGGGTGAGCAAAGGTCCGGTCTGGACCTGAAATCGGACCGGACCTGAATTTAGACCGGATCGAACCAGACTGTCGATTCTAGTCCAGGTCGAGGTCCAAAGAAATTAGGGGAGCTGGTCTTCCGGTCCGGTCCGGTCCAAAACCGGGGTTTTCAAGTCCGGACCGGTGGACCTGAAAAATTATTTAAAAAATATATTTTTTCTTTTTTCTCAAAAATTAATAACAAAATGTTTGTAACTCTCCTATATATTATATTTGAACTGTAAGTCTCTAAGATAAGTTAGTAACTAGTAAGAGCTCAATGCACAGCAGGTTCAACCGGTACATCAGGTCCGATAGATTTTTTATTGATTTTTTCAATTAAAAGAGCAAAAAATATAAAACAGACCTAACAGGTCCAGACCTGGATCGGACCTGAATGTTCAAGTCTGATCCAGGTCCGATCCGAAATGAATTCAAGTCCGATCCAGGTCCAAGGTTTTTGGAATTCCGGTCCACCGGTCCAAGCAACCAGTCYCGGTCCGGTCYGGTCCGATTCTGGACCGGTGCTCAGCCCTAGATGTGAGTAAGGCGTAAAATTAGGTTTTAGAGAAACAAATAATTTGAGAATTGAGAGTGATGAAATACGGAGTAATGGGAGTATGTTTTACTTTTCATGGGTGARTTATGTTAAACAAGGTAAAATTGTTATTATCAGAGATGGATATAACTATCYGTCCCTAGRTTAGCGACGGATAATAATATTCGTCCCTAATTTAGAGACAGATATATATTTTTGTCGCTAAATTATGGACGGATATAAATATCTGTCTCTAAATTAGAGACAGATATTTCTATCCGTCCCTAACTTAGCGACAGATAGAAATATTTGTCCCTAACCCTTCACAGCAGTTATTCCCGTCTATATATATATATATGTGTGTGTGTGTGTGTGTGTGTGTGTGTGTGTGTGTGTGTGTGTGTGTGTGTGTGTGTGTGAAACTGATATACATTTTGGGACAGATTGTAGAAATTCCGTCTCTAATTTAGGGACGGATTTTCTTATTCGTCCCTAATTTAGGGACCGATTTTTATAATCCGTCCCTAATTTTTTTTAGAAACGGATTATTTAATTTCCATTGCTAATTTAGAGACGAAATTTTGTCCGTCTCTAATTATCCGTCACTATATGACCAATTTTTTTGTAGTGGAAGGGGATGTTAGTTATGGCTTATATTTATAACAGAAGATTGGGTGATATGAGATACTGTACATACTAGCAACAACCAAGTTGTAGCTTGATTTTAATTTGGCATGGCAAGCAACAAAATTCATAACCAACCATTGAAGCAACTCTTAATGAGTGCTTTGCATTTGGCAACACCCCCTTAAAACATGATAACCATTCCATACATTAGTTGGTTAAAACTATAAGTGTTTTTAATGGCGAGGTGAGACTGTTGAGCAAACAGTTTATAATTCCTAGGCCTCAACCGTCAGCTTAGACTATTGGTTGAGATGGTTCACTAATGTGGTATCAGAGCCAACGTCGTAACAAAGAGGTTATGACTTCGAATCTCAAAGTGGAATACTAAGCGATGGCTATATATGGAGGGGCCCATGTTGAATCTAGAGGAGTGATAGAGTATAAATATAAAACATATTTCTAGAATTCAACCATGAGCTTAAGTCGCCCATTAATATGGTATCAGAGTCAACCTGATAAGGGTTCAATTCTCATCCATCCCTCATCACCACAGTGGAATTCTAAGTTGCAGGTATGGGTAGGGATGAACACCGATCCAAAATCGGACCAAACCAACGAACCGGAATCCACATTTTTTGTGGACCGGGATCGGAAAATACCAGTCCAAACCCAGACCGGACCAGAATCATCCGGTTTGGACCTGGACTGGACCGATTGTATAATAATTTTTTAAAAAAATAAATTATTTTTCTATAAATATATTTTTACACCAAAAAAAAAACTACTACTACATTAATTACATAATAAGTATAAGTATATGAACTAATTATTTATATATGAAAAAACAACTAAAGTTATTTTTTTCTATTTTTAAAAACATTAATATTGAACAAAATGTAAAAAAATATTTATAAAGAAAAATACGATCCAAACCGGCAACCCACTGGGTTTTACCCGGACCGAAATCACTAATTTCCTTGGACCGGGGATCGGACCGGAAGTCCCCGGTCCGATTTGTGTTCACTCCGGCCCTAGGTATGAGAGGTCTATGTTGCATTCACATTTCAAGTTTAATGGACTCTCATGTGAAGGGGCATGGTGAATCTATCTCCAGTATCTTGACAATATATATGCATCAGAAGTTCAGAACCATGTACGTAAATTAAGATCACAATCAATGACACAATAACATACAACATAATAAGAAGGGAAGATCAAGGGACAAAAATCAAGGACCAAAATGAAGAACAGAAAAATTATATATACCCAATAATATAACACTTGACATTAGTCAATAATACAAAATTTGATCATACAATCAACACCGAGTACACATAGGCATTATGTACCTCATTCAATGTCAGTAATGCATANGCCTGGCTTATTTATGATTAGCAGCTTAGGGGCACAACATAGAATTTTCAAAAGACATGGACACGGAGAGAAAAACTAACACTTGAAGAGCATACCTTAGAAAAAACCCAAAAAGATTTTAGGACTCGAAATTGGAACCGACGGAAACGAGTACGGGACTAGGTACCTAGTCCGTGTAATTCGTAAAATACAACGAAGTATAACGCTACTTTGCTAATTGAGTCTGGACCGGGTACTCAATACGTGTAATTTAAAAATAATCTAGTATACGTTGGTAATTACAATAAACAATTTCACTTGAATAATTAGTGTAACTTTTTTTATGGGTTACAAAATTGCAAGAAAATAAGTTAATACTCAATAATATGGATCGATACATCGGGTACCCAGTGCAGACCCGAATCCAACTTGGTATCCAGAACCAAAACTTGTTACACCAAGTTCGGGTCTGAACTCCAAATTTTACTACCTAGAGTCGGAACCGTCTACAATCGAGTCCTCTTTTTTGAAATCAGAACCAGAACTTGTTACACCAAGTTCGGGTCTGAACTCCCTGGTTCTAGGCTGGGACCAATTCCAATACCAAGTATCTTTTTTTTTCTCACCCCTAGATCTATCGTACTTAAAATGACTCATTATTTTGAAGTATATTGAACTTATTGTTGTGTTTCGGTCAATTTTATTTCAATTCGTTTCAAAACGACTTATAGCAACAAAATTAATTTGGTCAAGTAAAAAAATTAATTGATTTAGTTCATATGTAACAAGTAGGTAAATGCTTTCCTAAGCTATTTTTTAACTAAAATAAAAATACAAGTGTAGTGTGAACGCAGTATCACTATACTTTGAAAAATGTTGGAGCTGAGCTCATATCCAAAAGAGAATGCATATCACATGACTATATGAGTAATAGATTCAAGTGTAACACATAAAAATGGTGACCTATAATGTGTTGGGAGTGATGGGAATATGGCATGTATAAAAAAAACAAAGTTGGTACTGAAATTATTTTGTGAACTAAATATTGTAGCATGCATTAATTAAATAAATGATACACATGTAAAAAAAACAACAAAATGAAGACACAAAATAATCGTGAATAGTGTACGCATGTAACTATTGGGATGGGCAATCCAAGTCTCACATGGAAAGAATGGAAGCAACTACATTAACTACTAAGTTTCAATCACCAAAATGTTAGTTTTTAATCAGTGTTTCAAAAGGCATGGATGAGGACTCGAGGCGTAATGGGGTACTCGCCTATCAGCTTATGTCTCTCTCTCTCTATATATATATGCGACTCACTTCAATGAGGCACACCAAGAACTGAGGTGTCTAGGGCTCAAGGAAATGACATCGCCTTCAATGAGCCTTCTTTTTATACATTGGTTTCAGTCAATAATCAAATTCGCCTAATATCAGTGTACAARACTTTATTTCAATCCCCATATGGTATCTTCTGTACATTTGTGTTCTACTCCTGTGTTATTCATGTATCTCCGTACATACAACACCAACAAGAAATGAGTTTCTCACTGGAGGGGGTGAACCGATGTCCCAAATACCTCGTCGGAAGAAACACATTTCCTCATATAACAGAAATTTCATACAGCTTATGAGATGACAAAAACTCTGAGCTCGCCTCTGTCTCCTCTAGTGACACGGGTGTCTGCATCAATAAATGTGACCTCAAAATCGCCGCTTCCAGGATTCGACTGAGGCCTCAATGCATCTGGGATCCGAGGAACTTCTAGTTGAGGTAGCTGTGACAAATTCCCTCTTGTCTTCACTGTTGTTTTATCAAATATGATTTTAACATTGGCGGATCCTAACATTAGGAAAAGATAGCATCTCTCATCAGGACAGAGCTTGAAATTCTGATGTAAATATGAATATGAAAATCAGTGTAATTATACTTTACTAGGGAAACGAACCTGTGAGCTCAAACTTGTGTGCTAATGTAGCAGTCAGTTCAACAGGGGGAAAGGGCCATGGAGCACCTAGTTCAATCTCCACTATGTTGTCGAAATCCTTGCTGACGATATCAATTCGCTGATATACCTGTTCAGGGAAAACAATTAAGTGAATGTACAACAGCTGATTGCAGCACCAGAAAACTTCTGAGTCTATCAAAGAAACACGTCCATGACCTCATACCAATCAGTAAGTCAAGAGCAATTGGTATATGTGCCATTCGGATAATCAGATTGGGCTTAATTAGGATGAAATTGATTCAAGTCATATTTGAGTGGAAATTCATTTGGTTTGGCTTCGAGTTGGATCACTCTTGCGACGGCGAATTTGGCAAGCTGGGTCAGATTTGGTTTCAGGTCAAATTGGAGTCATGTGGTCGGATAATAAGGATCAAGTCAGTTTTGCTAGGTCAATAATACCATTAACGCATAAAACCAGATTTAAAAGTGATTCTAATTATCTATGCCTCTATGGAAAAGCATTGAACATAACTACAGCGAATGAGCTATTTATGTCTTTAGAAGTCGAAGTACAGTAGTAGCCAGACTAATAGACAAACCTGACCAAGAGTGATTGGCAAAAGCCTTCCTGTGGGAGGTCCTGGACGACTCCCTCCTAAAGTGCGAGATGAGAAAGCACTGCTATATATCAGTTTCCATCTTCCTTGGAGTTTACCCAGGTCAGAATAGAGGTCTACAGGCCCGGCAGCAGTTTCGAGTTCCCTTGCAGCATCATCAGCCCTCCTTAGATCATCTTCATTCGCTGCAAGACCTCTGTTTAGCCCAGAGACGGCGCTCTGTGGTAAATCATTTAGATTGGTTTAAAAATAAGCACCATAATGATGAAAGACTTATAAGAAATTTCATGGCAACCACCTAGCACACTAGACTCCAACAACAACCAAAAAAAAAAAAAAGGCTTATTTTTCAGGTGATAATACAGAGATGGTGCCAGAAGGCCCAGAAATCAGGTAATGCATCCATATTCCATACAAACAGAATAAAGGGAGGTAAAGGAAGTAGATTTAAGTAAATGCATCAAAAGGAATTAGAAAATTAAGCGCCGTGATACAGGTATTCGCTAATGGTCAATCCTCAAGGTCATCAGAAGTTCTGAACTGAGGGCTTTAGTAGCTAAAGGCGTTAAATCTCTGGAGTGTAAGGATGACTGTAAACCAAGACAAAGAGACAAGAAGGAGCAGATGTGCAAGCTTATGCCTCACATGACTACGGACCAATAGGCCAATAAGACCACAATTACTCTGTTCCACAAAAGACCTAAGAAATCTGTCAACAAAATACATTGCAGTATTCTACCCAACACAACACATTCAATYAATCCAAGCCTTAGTCCCATAAGTGGGATCGGCTACATGAACCAAAAGTGATCATTCCGTGTAATCATCCTCAAAGATTTTCCTCCACCACCTGCAATTGAAGACCCCATTCTCTTGCAAATGCAAATCCATATGCTTCATGTCTTTTTTAACACTTTCCAACCAAGTCAAATTCAATCTCCCTCACCCGACACAACAGTACAACTCATGTAACAGATAATTGAGTTGATTAGATCCTTGAGTATAAGATGAAAAGGAAATGTTAAATATTGCTTAATTAGATTGCTGTTTAATCACAAGTTGGAAACTGAAAGTGAATTATTAATTACGATCAATATTAAAGACGGATATGTAGCAAATAGGTCTTTCAAATCAGTTCAAGTAATAAACTCATAACTTAGCAGGTTGTACAACTATAACTGTCTCCTCCTGAGAAGGAATATTCAACCCACCACATTTGATCCGCTAGTTAGTATTAGAGAACTACTTTGTCTCTTCTTACTAAACTCAGTTGTAAAGCTATATTTTATAACAACATCACAGCTAAACATAGTTTATCTTCAACTTTTATATACTTTTTTGGTATAGGGGCATCGGGCATGCATGACCCCTTTTATGATCCTTTGAAATAACATGGTTCATACTCTATGTACAAAATTCATTGATACGATTCATATGAATGAGTATGATTCTTACGATAAAGTCTAAAACCTTGAGAGAAAAGCATTTTATAAACATCTTTTAGTCAGTGTAGCTAAAGATGGAAGCTGAAAGAGTTCACCTGCCTACACTATTGCTAAAATGTGTCCATCTCTAGAATTGCACTCTTGCCTGAATTAGTTTTCCTTATTCTTTGTCCTTGAGTCCTAAACCAATGTCTTTCGTAGCGAAAACAATATCAAAAATYCAGCTATGACCGGAATTTGGTGGATTTTTTAATGCAAAGGCTACTGTAAATCATCCCATAATTCARTCATATTTAACACATATCARTTGACATCTGAAATTTCCCTAAAAACCTKGAAAATGGAACCAATTTCCCAGTAACTGAATAACATCAACATGCATCTGAGATTCTGAGAAGCATGAATTATGAATACATCATGATAATCTTTTACACTTTTAGTGATCCTTCAACTAATACAGATGAGTTTAGAACCCACATCTTCAGCAATYAGTAGAATCCCAGCAAAAAAATACCAATTTTAACCATGCAAATGTGGATTAGCTGCTATAAAAAGCCAAWTTTTCACAGAAACATCTAAATTGTCAAATTGAGACCAAGATTGCAATCACAACTACTGAAATCAACCAATTGAACATAWAAATAATGCAAGGAAACCCTGTTAATTACATGTATAAACATGTCAAARGMAAAAATTCATMCTCAYAACTCCRGAATYATAAAGCAGGAAACTTAATTAAAATCATCAACACCATCATCATAAAAASGTGATTGAATTAAGTGGGGCATCGATTTAAGTACTTAATTGAGTAAAAGAYCAAAACTTTACCAATAATTTGAGCTTCAAAGAAGAGATGAGCTCCTTAAACTCRGGAGATGGAAGTGGGGGAGGAGGGTAGTCRGTAACAGAGACTTGAAGCTTGGAAAATTGTCTTCTTGCGTTTTGGGGGCAATAACCCGAATTTGAAGATTGCAATTTTACATCATTTCTTTGAATTTCTCCTGAAAAAACAGATTTTGATGATAATGATGGTGTGGAGGAGAGAGAAAGTCGAGATTGAGGAAGAGGAGAGAGAATAAGGGAAGCCATGTTTGATGCGAGTAGCTTCTGGCTATGCTAAATTGGGAAGGTGAGGAAGCTGATTTTTTCATGTAATTATAATTTTTATTTGGAATATTCCATATATTCATATTGATAATTTTGTTAATGAGTATTCTATTCAACTTATTTTCAATTGAACCTTAATCATTCGGTGCACGTGACAAAAAAATTGTAAAGGTTTTAGAAGATTTTTTTATAAGAAAATGAAAAATCAATCATTTATTACTTTTCCGTTTTGATTTAGCAGTTACATTTTTTTTAATATTTCACATTACTTACTACACTTATTTTCTTTTCTATTTTGGGGTTAGTCGATTGGATGGTTGGTAAATGGTGGTCCGCTGGGTGTTAAAGGGTGTTAGTCGGGTGGGTGGTTGGTAACTCGTCGATAGTTAATGCTAAACAAAGTTCACAAATACTTAACATCACCTTTCACACCTCACCCAACATCAGCAACAAGCCGACAGACCAAACWAACTACCACCCATGCCAGCTACCGGTCAGGCCAACTACCACCCAAGCCACTGTATCCCCACGTCGCAGCAGTTCATGATCTGACACTTTGTTTTTGATTTTTTTTWAAAAARAATGGTGGCGGCRCCTAYCCCAAGCACAGTGGTCATGGATTGGTCGCCAATCTCAKGAGTCCCCTTGTTCGTTTTTTTKTAAAAWWAWTWAAWKG
>SNQN01003682.1:0-19410 GCA_008642245.1 Bassia scoparia | reverse complement strand
TTTTTTTTGAAAATTGTCGTTTATAGAAACCGAGATAACTAAAAAGTAAAAAAACACAGTGAATATGTATTTTTCAACTCCAATTTTGTCCCTGTTCCATTGCCTTTTTTTTAATTGTTGCATTATGGTTTCTCGCCTTGCCACGTTAGATTCAATTTGTACCATGTCCAAATTGGATAATTAGATAGTATAAAAAAATTATTAAAACCCAGTAAAATAAATCACAAGTTTTTTAGAACAACTACCAACTACATATTTTTTTTTAAAAAAAAAACTACTGCAAAATTATGTCAAAAAAAAGTTACGTTGAGTTTTTTTAGTGGTGTCCTGCTTATCATATTTCCATCCCGCTGTTAAAATAATTATCGACTTAATTCAAAWTCTTCATGACACCACCACCCAATAGTCACCACACACCACTCATTCCCTTGAAGATTTTATTGTTCATCACCACCACACMTTCAAAAAACTGCCTCCAACACTGCTATAAACCTTTGAAAAAACTGCCTCCAACACTACTACCTTTGAAACTTTGACCCCTTATTGATCGTTACCACCACTCGTCATAATTCATTGTCATCCTTCACCAAATTAGCTAGCACAATTCAACAATGAAAAACCTAAACACATTGAATAACCTTAATTTCCATCACYAAATTTGAAAACCCCAACCCCAAATTCGYGTGGAGGTCGAATTGATTCGAATGTCGTCAAAGGCGGCAGTGAGCAAGTAGGAGAAGGAGGAGGAAGAAGAAGAATGAGAATGARGTGATGTTCAATAGTAGGGAAGAGAGAGAAGAGAAAATGGACTTAATGTTGATGCTTCTCAAACTTCTTGATTATTTTTAGTTTTAAGAAAAAAAAAATTGATCATGAACATAAATAAACTAGTACTCCGTACTATACAAATTAAATTCAACTGAGTTCGAGTTTAAATGGCCGATTACACGTATCGATTCAATGATGCATGCAAATTTATATCCCTTAACAATTTTATACGGAGTATACTTCTTACTAATAAAKCATTTGGCTAAAGTTATACGACATCTATAATATGYCAATTAATCGTTGGTGTAGTGGTAATTGAGACTATACWTAGTAGAGAGAATCCGTGTTCCATCCCCCACAACAACAATYGAGAAGRGGCCGRAACCCAATCATTCAGAACTAATTTTCAAATCCGAATTAACCCAAAARAATGAATCTAATGGTATTATGACAAATTTATATTCTTCATTCATGTATTTTATAAGAGATATTTGTTAATACAATCATTTCTACCGAATATTTCACATCCCCACTTATTCGTACGAAAAATCTACCGATATCCAATAGTTTTGAATTATATCACCCGACATTTTTAAATCCCAAATCATGCACAAACTCGTGGGAGCGTGGGACCAAAATAAAAAAAAAATTATTTTTTTAAAAAAAAAATTCGAAAAATATTTTTTTTTAAAAAAAATAAAACAGCGTCTCAATAAAAATTTCAACAAAATTCAAACACTCAAAAATTCCCCAAAAAAAACCTCACTTCCCGCTCACTATCATTTCCCCCCTTCTCTCTCCTCCCATCTTCTTCCTCAATCATTCCCAAAACCCAATTTCAAAAACCCTAATTTCAAAATCCCAATTCATAATGTCGACGACATCAGCTCGTCGGATCAAAGAACGAGGAGGCTCTGTTCCAAAGATCGTTCCTTCAAGCTCAATCCCCAGCAAAACCCTAACTCCCATTTCTGAAAAGAAGCCTTCTTTAGCATCTTCCGGAAGAAAATCAATCGGAAAAGAAAACCCCATTTCTAATTCTAAYGCGAAATCAGTTTCTAGGGTTTCCGGCGCAGCTCAGAAGCCTGTGATTCGATCGATGCCGAGAGTTTCTGATGCGGAACCGAGGTCCAGATCTCGAGGTAGGAGTCCTAGTCCTTCTGATTTTAATCGGATTTTGTCTGATTTGAGGAAAACCAGGGTTTCTTCGAGTGGTGGTGAGAATTCGAGTAGGAGTGAGGTGGGTAATTTGAAAGGGGGTAGTGGATTTAAAGYTTTGGATAAAAAGGGGTTTAAAGATTTGAATCAGAAAGTTAGTGAAAAGARTAGGGTTTCTAAATTTAGTGATGTGAAGGAGAGTTCGAATGTTGGGAAGATTAGTGGTCGAAAGGAGGAGGCTTCATCTTCTGCTGAATCTGGAAAATTGAATTTGAATGGTGTTGATAATGCAAGTGTTGGTAAGAGTGATAAAGAAGGAAGCTTTAATGTTAATTTGTTGCGTAATGCGAGTCAAGGKGTTGTTTTAAAGGCTAATGGTGGCGGTAATGTGGCGAAAAGCGGAGTCGAGGCGAGCTCAAAAGAAGGGATGMTTGTGAAAACGACGACGAGCAATTCCAATGGTGGCAAGAACACTAGTAAGTTGCATGAGAAGCTTGCTTATTTAGAGGGGAAGGTTAAGCGGATTGCTTCGGATATCAAGAAGACAAAGGAGATGCTTGATTCGAATAATACGGATGAATCGAAGGTGATTCTTTCGGATATCCAGGAGAAAATTACAGGCATTGAGAGAGCAATGGGAAATGTGATGGCTGATTCTAGTGTATATGCAACTGTTGATTGTTCTAGCCATTCGGGTAATTCGAAGTGYACTGAAATTGACAGCTTAAAAAGAACAAATGAGGGTGATCARATTGCGCAAATTGATACTAATAAAGTAACTGTGAAGGGGTTGAGTCGAGATGAGTTRGAGGCTAGACTATTTCCTCATCATAAGTTGTTGCGCAGTGGAAGTTCATCGAAAGTACCGGCTTCTGTTTCTGATGTTTTGGAGATTAATGGTGGATCGAGTTCAACAGAAGACTCGAAAAATCATGTTGATGAAGATCCAATTGCTATGGAGTTCTTGGCTTCGTTAACCAAGACGCAGCCWGAAGTTGCTGCAAAAAGTGTAGAGGTTACTTCGGATGCTAGTAAAGTTCATGAAGCAGATGATGCTGAGACTTCAACAGCAGGACGAGGCTCAGGTGCTTTCAGTGGAAAGAACAATGCCGAAGTAGATTTGCAAGCCGATGAGAGGCTTGATGAATTTGATGAACAAGAGAATAAGCCTGAAATGATAGATGAAAACGAGATGGAAGATGAATCCATCTCTCAGTTGATTGAAATAGGAAGAAAGACTTCTACTGGGGGATGGTTTGTCTCGGAGGGAGAATCAGTTCTTCTAGCTCACGACGACGGTTCTTGCTCTTTCTATGATATAGCTAACCATGAGGTATCATGATCCAACCTTCCTATAATTGAACTAGAATTTACATTCGTAATTTGGWATATATGTTTTTAAGTTGTGCTACATTATAACTCCATAATAAATTTGCTTACTCATCTGTTATCATCTCCATTGTAGCATCATCTGATCGAATTCATAATCTTCAAGCATAACTATATATGTTGATTAGTTTAAGTGCATGTAGTTTTTGTTGATACTTTGAAGGACTGTTATATATATGATATTGCCTTTCATGATTACCAATTTACCATTAGCTAAACTTCTTATAATTTAACTAGACTTTCTATTTACAATTTGCATTTCTGGTTTTATGGTGCAGTACATTGCCAATTATTTTATTTATTTTATAAAAAATTTCTAACATAACCAGAGAGATAAGTGTTTGTGGGAACATACTGTGGTTACATTGCCAATTATTTGGAATGTTAGTTGTTTTGGAATAACATTGATATGGTTACATTTGCTTACTTGGGCCTTGTTTGGTTCACAAGGGGTATATTTGCTATGAGAATTTCTATTTCATGGGAAGTTTTCTCCCTTGTCAATACTTAGAATTAGGCTAATATAGTTGATGAAGAACTTCCATTGCGTATAGGAATTTACATTTCCATTCAACCAAACACAACACCATTCGTTTAATTTCCGCGATACTTGTGTTACCAAGGGAAATAAGCTCCAGCTAGACCATGTCTGAAGAAATAGTTAAAAGGCTTGTGTTTGGTTTGCACCCATGGTGATTGGAATTTCCTAGAAAATGCAATTTCTTGTACTGTCAATCAAACAAATGCTAGCGATATGTATGAAATTAACAAGGAATAAACCTTCCCATGGAGCATGAATCCCATGGGAAATAATTTTCCAAGTGAATCAAACGTCGTCTTACTGCATCACATGCCCAATTTGGCATCAATTAATTGAATACATATTTGTCAAGCTAGACATTGAGTTGATGAACTTAGTATTTATCTGAATCAAAAATCATGCATGGTGTTTCGTATATCAGGAAAAAGCTGAGTACAGGCCGCCAGTAGGAATTTCAGAAAACATATGGAGGGACTGCTGGATAGTCCGTGCCCCCAGTGCTGATGGTTGCTCTGGAAAGTATGTGGTGGCTGCTTCTGCTGGGAATACCTTGGACTCAGGGTTCTGTTCGTGGGACTTCTACACCAAAGATGTTCGAGCTTTCCACATTGAAGACAACACGGCCAATCCAAGAGTTGCTCTGGGCCGGCTACCAGATAATATCATGTACAGAAGGAATGCCGTATCTAATATGATGTCTTCTGAAAATAGTCAATGGTGGTATAGGCCCTGTGGACCTCTAATTATCTCCACTGCAAGTTGTCAGAGAGCTGTTAAAGTATTTGACATCCGTGATGGYGAACAAATTATGAAGTGGGACGTCCAGAAGCCTGTCCTTGCRATGGATTATTCTAGTCCATTGCAGTGGAGAAACAGAGGAAAAGCTGTTATAGCAGAAGCAGAAGCTATTTCTCTGTGGGACGTGAGCTCGTTGAATCCTCGAGCATTGTTGACAGTTTCCACCTCTGGTCGTAGGATATCAGCCCTTCATGTAAATAATACCGATGCTGAATTGGGTGGAGGAGTCCGTCAAAGGTTAGTTTCTTGGTCGATTTCTCACTCTTCTGATGTATTAAGTCATATCGTTTGATAATGGTTTGCTGGCCGTTAGTTTACTGGCTCCTTCCTTTGAATTTAAAATATTCGCGAAACTGTTTTATACCTTTTCTGTTCCATTTTTGAATTTAAAAGAATAATTTCAAAATTGACTGCAAACTTGCTCGTTCTGGTGATATAATTATGGGTTATGCCAACATTTTAGCAATATTCATTTTGGGATGTCGCGAAGGAAGTTTCATTCTTTATTTGCACATTTCGATGCCTTTTATATTCAGTGTGTGCGAGACTGCTAGTAGAGGAAGGGAGTATAAGGATTTGATCATGAAAGAATAGCATCTGCTAGTTTTCTTCGTTTTATTAAATTTGCGATTACCTGATATGCAGGGCAAGTTCATCAGAAGCAGAAGGGAATGATGGGGTTTTCTGCACTGCTGATTCCATTAACGTCCTTGACTTCCGGCAGCCATCTGGTATAGGACTCAAAATACCGAAGATTGGTATAAGCGTTCAGTCCATCTCCTCTCGAGGGGATTCTGTATATCTTGGCTGCAGCAGTGTTATCTCAGCAGTGAAGAAGCAGGTGCAGTCACAGGTGCTGCAATTCTCTATACGTAAGCAGAAGATAGTTAACACRTATACCGTGCCTGAATCCAACGCTCATTCCTACCACAAAGCATTGACACAAGTTTGGGGGAACTCAAACACGGTCATGGCTGTTAGTGGACTTGGGTTGTATGTTTTCGACAGTTTAAAGGATGACGGATTGCCTTCGTTCGTGAGTGACAACAATGGTCCACAGAATGTTAAAGAAATCATCGGACCAGATGACTTGTATTCGCCTTCATTTGATTGCCTCGCTTCCCAGGTTCTGTTGATATCAAGAGATCGTCCAGCAATGTGGAAGCATATGTCATAGGTATAGTGTTTATTAGGAGCTTCGGAGCACCTCGCTCTTTCCTGTAAAATAAATCCTGTATTCTTTGTTCATTGTTGTGTCTTCTGAGTGTTTTTGCTGCTTTTCAGTTGAACTGCATAAGGTTTATATAAATGTCTGAATGAGTTGTTCCCGTATTCGAGTGAGTAGCCAGTTTCGGTTTGATAGAATTCACAGAAAAAACCATGATCGAACTCCAGAGTCTCTGTCTGGAATCTCCCACCCGTAGCAGATGCGTACATAATCGGGTKGGGTGTCAAGGAACGTCAAGAGGTCGAGGTGGTGGTGGGGTGGTTTAAATCAGTGACAGCGACAAACTTGATTGCTCTCAGAACGAGATACGATAGTTCGTCCCAACTCACCCGAACAATGAGGTATTCGGACTTGACATGACTCGGCAGAGRTCRCAGAGTCTMCCATATCCGGTCATTGGGAGCCAAGAGTACGACGGAYGCAGAGGTGCGGACAGAGTGGACCGACTCGACAGCCGCCACAGGAAGAGAACACCCTGTTTCGCTGTACAGCTCGAGATTGCCATCAATGCCGAGGTCCTCCAAGTCAGCAACATAAGGGAGGCGGAGTTGCAAAGCCTTGGTTTTCGTTTTAGGCCTCGTTATGTTTTGGAGTCTATTCATGCACCATATCGTCGTTATAAAATATTATATTTTCTTCGTCTCAAAATAGTTGCTGTATTTGAATTGATTGCATATAATTTGGACACTAAAACGAAGACATAAATATAGGATATTTATACGTATTTATGAATCTATTCCTCTTTATAGCGACGAAGTCCTGTATAGTGATGGTTTAGGCAATAAAGCAAATTAGAAGGTTTGGTGTAAGCTTAGATTGAAAAATATGACGATTATGCATGTTGTTTTTAGACGTCTTTCACAAATTTCACCTACATTAGAGGATGATAGTATGATACTATATGTCCATATCAGTTATACTCCATCCGTATCATAATTCTAGTAACGATTTGATTTTTTTTTCTCTCTATTTATGTCAAATCGTTGCAAGAATTATGATACGGAGGGAGTAGAAAAACCGAAACTTATTTTAATGTTAATATATATGAATTATTTATTTTATCTATTGACAAATCTATCGTAAAATATGTAATGGTATTGTAAAATCTATCAATGCTAAAAGGTATTGTAATGGTTATTAGGTATTATTTGAACAAATTAAAGTAAATTGCAAGGAGTAAATAATCAATTAATCAAATCAAATAATCAATTAATCAAATCAAATAATCAATGAAAAACGAAAACTCGTATAAGACAGAAAAGATGATCATGGAATTGGTAAAGAAAACTTGCCTGAATTTTGATGTCATCACCTTAATTGCAATCACAATTTCCTTCGAAAAAACAAACAAACAAACAAACAAATAAAAATTTCATTCGTATCATTAAGTTTTGACAATTTCATTTCGTATACTATTGTTATTTTTTTATTTCAAGAAATACACTGAGTTTATGACATTTTCATTTGATACCATTGAAGTGCAATATGCTCGACAAATATAAAATATTTTGGAGTGCAACTTGAAGAATTCGCCATTGGGTGGAGGGCTTTCAGTTGATAAATAATGTAGAATAAATATGGGTTACTCCAAAATTTCCATATTTTTCAAACATATCACACTTTAATGACATCACAAGTGGAAAATACATTAACTCAAGATATTTCTTGAAAAAAACAAAACGATGATACGGAATGAAATTATCAAAAAACTCAATGGTACGAGATGGAATTACACAAAAAATAATCTGAATGAACTTCAAAGTTTGAAACTGATGAGTAAAAATTAGATTGAGGCTTTTAAATTTTAGGGCCTTCAATTTTACAAATACCCATTATCAACGGGTATCCACCTATTTTAGTTTACATTAAATGAAATCAATTGAACTGAAATACGAAATATTTAACTTTGATTAATACGAATCTTGTACTAATTGTCGAAAACCAAAATTGAGATATAGTCAAATCTTTTAAATACATTTCAGTTTAAAGAGTCTGTCTTCTTGATAATAAAAGTCGGTTTGGAGTTGATAAAAACTAAACAGCATTGGGATAATAAGGTCACATATTTTTCACTCTAATCTTTATAAATAAAATATACATTTTTTTTACTACCAAAGCATTTATCTTTATTTTAAATGAGCAAATATTATTAAAAAAGATGTAGTGACTTATTGTCCCAACGTCAGTTAAGTTAGTGACCTTATTATCCCAACTGCTGTTTAGTTTTTTAACACAAACTTGGACTCTTGCTAACATGAACAAATAAATGCCTAGTAAGTGTTTGATCATGTGGTGTTTGTATTGGAAAATGGGGAGTCACGCAAATATTTCATCATTCATGTCTCAAGCAAAATCTATAACATCAAACTAGTGGACAATGAGAGAAACTTGGTTTTACAAACCTGTCACCAGTGGCGGATCCAAAAATTACATACATTAAAGTCACTATCAATTATAGTATGTGTGTTACGTAATAAAATAAGCAAATATGAGTCACTTTTTCGCTACTTGTGGAGTCATTTATAAGTGTAAATTACTTTTTTTTAACAGTGTAAACTAATATTTATTAGATTTTTTTGAGCCAAGTGGGGTCAAGTTCCCCCACTTAAGTATACTTCCATCCTCCACTGCCTGACACATAAAAAAATAATATTGATGACACTAGAAAGATAGAGATTGTCAATAGCATAACCTAACACGAGCACGTAAAAAATTAATTAGATATAGCACGGTACATGTTATAAGTGAAGCCATGTTTATGAAATTAGGGTTACATTTTTTTTCTTGAAAACACACGACATAACTTGACATGATAGGTCATGTGTACGGTGTACGCAAAGCACGCTGCACGCACGATATAGATATTGGTATGTGACCTGTGCACTTGGGCAGTTAGGCACGACCTGTCAAGATATGTTGAGTACCTATGATTCTATGAACTTTTGAAGCGTGAAATCCTTTAAGATATGACGTTTGAAATTTTTGTAATTATTTTCCCGTTTTCTTGTTCCGAATTACTTATCCCCGTTACCAAAACATTTGTGTTTCAAAAATTCTAGGCTTTTCCGTGCTACTTAGGTGAACACGAATTACACAAAATTCCTTTGAAGCTAAGCTATGGAGTTTTTTCGCCCCGGAAAATGCACAACGGCAGACCATTCAGAATGGAGCAATAATTTTTTACGTCTGCACGTACAAAGTGCCATAGAAGGCTTCAATGCTTCATACTTGTACTAGTAATTGGTTATCATAAAACGGCATTAACTTGATTGTTTGTTTTGTAGTTCTAAGCCTGTAACAAGTTTTCTTATCATCTATCCAATCTTGCTATGTAACGAAGATACGCCGCCATCTTTATTTTATTATCATCGCAAATGCCAAAGCTATTACGATCGCAATTCTATTTTTGAATCAGATCAACGGCAGAGGTAGGATAGAATCGGTAAAATCGAATCATAAAATTGTACGATCCTATAAAATTGAAGCAAACTAATAACCATATGTTTGAAACATGACTAACTACGTGTCTTTGAAGTAATTCGATGATCAGAATGCAAAATGTACAATGCAAGCTCCAATTGAAGATCTTGGGAAATTCTACTCGTTGTTGATTCTATGATCGATTTTCAACTTTAAATAGACAATTTTAATTAAATTAATGAACAGTTTTTTTTTTTTACAAATAAACCAAAAAAGGCCGACATGATGAAGTCGTTGTACAGTTGTACCTAGAGATAGAGACAATCGATTGTACCATGTAATTTATAACTAATTCTATACGTGTTGTTCATAATAATACCAATTTGTTTATGGATAATCAACGACGATTATTGAGTAAAAAGCAAAAATTTTACAATGGTCGTCCAAAAAACACTCACCACTACGGGTGAATGTGAGCCACTAGTTTTATCTTTTTTTCAAGTAAAATATTTATTAAATCTCCTTAAATATATCAATATTTTCTTTTGTTTTGATGTTGCCTAATATTTATTTTTCAAATAAGAAAAGATTCATTTGCAATCAAAACAAAAGTAAATATTAATATATTAAGGAGATTTGGTAAATATTTTATTAGAAAAAAAATATATAATAAAATAAAATTAGTGGTTCACATTTATCCGTAGTGGTGGGCGTTTTTTGRACGACCGTCGTAAAGTCATCCAGTAAAAAGTACTCCGCATCAAAATCTCACGTCCATTTCATATTTACAGCAAACATGAAGAACATAACTATACTCCCTGTTAAGTGTTAACACATGAATATTTTACCCCTCTCAAATAATATCAAAAGTTGTCAATAAAATATAATAACGAGAGTACATTTTTATTTGATATGTTAATGGTCCTAAGGAATGCTACGTATATGTTTCAGTCACTTACAACGATAATAGGACAACAAAATTCGAATAAATGCTCTATTAAATTCAATCAGACAATGTATTTCTAAATTCTACTAACTTTCAAATAATAATAATAATAATAATAATAATGATAATAATAATAATAATAATAATAATAATAATAATAATAAGTAATTAAAACTATAGTATAATGAAACCGACTATATCATATACCTTAGTACCTTAATCACTATATAGTGAAGATCAATTACTACGTAAATTTGTAACATTTTGATCAACACTTACAACATGAGTGAGCTAGAGCCATCCTTCTGGAATACTGCTGCTGATGTTGCGCAAGAAATCGATGTAATCGATGATCAATTTGCGGATATTTTCACTAATTTAAATAATTTTGGAGCTGATCTACTATTGCCCGATGATGATCTTATGCGAGTGCTTAATGTTATCCCATCGTCGTTATCAACTCGTCGTGATGACCATCATCCAGTTAATAATGATAACGATTTTCCAAAAAATAAGGTATGTCTTCGTTTGGTGTTTATACAAATAATAACACGTTACATAATAAAAACTTGTACCTAAAATTTTGAACATTAGGCCACGTCTAGCTAGACATGGCGGGTCGAACGATTTCCTACATGTTACATGTAGCAGGTTGTAAAATTAGCTATACAAATCAATTTTTAGAAGATTTGAACTCGTCTACATGTAACATATAGTGTTATAAGAGATCGAGGAGAGAAAATAAAGAGACCTCCACAAAACCATAGACCCATAGTCCAAGTGATGTTCTTTGCTTCATATTTCGATGTGGGACTAGCTACTCACACTTGCACTTCGAATTTACAGTTCAAAGAATGAGATGCTATGCATGCACATGCGTCAACGAATATGTTTTAATTTATCAATTTCATTTTATATAATTTTTTTTGTTTTTCAATACAAAGGTATATATTTTGGTGAGAGAAAAAAAGTTATTTTCTAWGTTTTTTTCGAATATCAAAAGTTCGAAAGTCGATCAAGAAAAAATATTGAAYATCTAATAATACATGTAAATTATATTTATATTTTTTTATTCACTATTATACAYAACGTTGCTTGTTGGGGGCATTTTAGTCCAATTACTCATAAAACACGAACTTTAATCAGTATATTTGGATTTCGAATAGCATTTCAGTTATATATATGAACGCTATTWTGCTACTTATATAAATRGACATTGCTAATTATTTGCAGGAGGGAATAGAATTAATAAAAGAGGTAAACCATGTTGACACAACATCAAAAGAGAAAGATGTAGTTTTTGAGGCTGATCATCATACATGCTCGCCTAGCAATGATCATCGTCGTCGTCATCGTCGTCATCATCATACTAAAACAAAGGCCATGTCCAAGGTAATCAAGCGACAATTTCACAATATTTATCTTTTTTTTGCAACTGAATAGTTGAATTTTTATTGGTTGTGTTCTATTTGATTGTTTTGAGCACCACCTTAATGCTTATTGTTAAAAGAATTAATGAGAACAGATGATGAAACGAAACCTTTCAATCCAATTCGCAAAGCAATGAAATAGCAATATTAAGTCCAAGTCGATCGGATTAAAACCAAAAGGTTAGATCGAATTGGTTTAGATAAAAAAATTAAGATCAGATCAAATAAATACTTCGTAATAAAAATTCGATAAAACTACATAACGTAGCTTAGAGATATGTAATGGACTAAAATATGGTACAATAGGTCGACTAGTCATATAGGTTATTCACACGGTAAATTGTAACACCCTATAGCTAGTCGTCCATTCGATCGCGTAAAAAACATATATTATATTTTTTGGTGCTAAAAAACATATATTATATAAGTGTATAATCATATACGTCCGATCCCTTAATTATGTATTGGGTTAACCGGTTAAAAGACTCGTGAGTACTACCTAAAATTTGAATTCAAATTGAATCTCGACTACATTATCATATTGCATGTTTGCTTTTTTTGTGTTATGTACAGAAAGTAGGTTGTGAACGACGAAGGAGGAGGCAGATTAACGACAAGCTACAAGCTTTGCAAAATCTTATTCCTCATGTTAATAATCTTAAGGTGAAGTATCTTACTAGCTATTTGAATGCTCAATCTTAATATGTTCTTACTAGTAAAATGAAAAAAGGTAGTGAATGCGCGCTCTTGATATGTCAATTGATTCAATCTGAGAATTGTTATTATAGATGTCGTATGATGTCCTGTTTATTAATTACGCATTAAGTAAACCTCAGCTAAAAAAATTTATTGTTACATATCATTAATCACAATATATATCTTTGTTAAGTTGTTATGTTGAAATTTTGCAGAGAGATCAAGCATCCATCCTCAATGACGCAGCAAATCATATTGCATCTCTTAAGCGTCAAATTGAGGTAATAAAAAAGTYGAGTGATATGAGATCTTGTTAGATTTGTTTYGTCACTTAAAAACCTATACTACACTCTTTAATTTTTATTTTATCATTTATCGTACACTTAACCTTACCACATATATCCTATTGTATCTCCTTAATGACAGACTATGTTGAGATGGAGAGAAGAGAGGCAGCTCCAACAAGCTCTATACACACCTCCTCCAAGTTACATGCCCATGGTGGTTAGCCCTAATATGCCMTTTAGCGCGATAAATATGCCTCCTTATGCAATCGTTGGTGCTCAACCTATGTCACAAGTGCCAAGGACCATGCCAATTTTGTGCCCTCCTTCGAGTATCACTAACACTTCATGTCTTTCCCCGGCCTTTCTTCCATGGCAATATCAATCTCAACGCGGCTAATAGTTAGTGATATGGACTACAACTCAATTGGCTTAATCAATTGGTTGGAATTTTGAAAGATGGTACTCAAGACTGAAACCAAAACCAAAACCAAAACCACATCGCGTCTACACTATCTCACTTTCAGTGTCTCTATATGCTAGTACAATGTATATGGATCGAGTCCAACGTGAAGCCGACCTCCCTATGCAAATGGTTTCAAGAAAATTGTGATGACTGACCAGATTAGGCTATAAATTTTGAGGGAATGAAGAAGAAGATGACTGAATTGTATATGGTTTGCTTAGATAGTCAGATCACTACTCTTACGTGTTAGCCATAGTTGGGTTTTCTTATCAGCTTACAATAGTAATGTAATGTTGGTTTTGAAAATTAATAGTAGTATATAATTAAGAGCCATATCGATTGCTTCTATGAAGTTTTAAGTTATACACATCGTCTGCTTTTTTTATTTGCATCATTTTATTTTCTGGATTGCTATTCGAAATCYGCTTTTACTGGAATCGAAGTCCACATTTCATGTGAACTTCCGAATACGCCMTTTTTCTACTCCACCTCCCTAACCACCAACACCACCATTATTCCTCTACTCCATCTCCCTAACCACCAACATCACTCTTCCTCTACTCCACTTTCCTAACCACCAACTACCATCATCAACAACCACCGGAAACCGACGACGCACTGCATTTGTAGTGTTTTTTTTTTGTAGGTTTTTTTGATTTTTTCGAAAGCAGAGCCGTAAGGCATGTGACCATGTTCGAACACCCATCATCAACGTTCTTGTTATATTTCGTTGGCATTTTTGGGGACTTCGAAAGCCAACCAATGCTTGGCATCCACACCTGCTAGGTGGACGCCTAGGCCAGGCGCTTTTCCCCATGGTGCCAACGCCTAGGCCAGACGTTGGTTGCTTTTTTTTGGACTTCGAAAGCCAACCAACGCCTGGCTAAAGCTTTGTGACTTTTTTTAAATTTTTTTAAAAAAAACTAAGTTGCCACCATGGTTACAAGGTGTGGTGCTAGCCTGGATGTCATGGATGGGGTGGCTGGCCATGGTTACAAGGTGTCGTTGTGGTAGTGCATATGTTAGTGGGGCAAGAAGAATACGGGAGTTCACACGAAATGTGACTTTAGTTCCAATAAAAGTGGATTTCGAATAGTAATCCCCTTTTATTTCAGGAGTCAAAATTAGTATATTTTCTGACCTTTTTTGTGGCAAATTTATAATGTATAGAGTAGTGAAATAAAACTTTTGCTGCTTTGTAGATTCGTTTGATGGTTGATTATTAACATTAACTTAAGTTTTGAAGATCGTGGCAAACTATAAGATGTAGTAAAAAGAGACAGAGAATATACAATTGGACAGTCAATCAAGTATGTCTTGGATTCTTGATCACAAGTTTGCTAAATATGAACCATATTTGTGGCCTGCYTATTGGGCTGGCCCGAATGTGGGAGTCAAGAATTGGGCCGAAGTTAGAACTTTTTGACAATATGAGATGACCTCATATGTGGCTTGAATACATTCAATAACATTACCTTGGTGAAGTGGGCCTAGGTTACTTGGCTATAGGCCGGCCTCTTACTTTTAGAATGAAATAATTATATTCGAGGTTAAGTTTATCCTCGAACTCTTACGCTTTGCTTCAAACTCTGCCACATCAACTTATAGAATGTCGGAATTAGTGGAAAATTAATGGGGCATTACTTGAAGTATAATCTTAGTCTTGCAATAAACTTACCATTATTATAGTTCAACTCATTCGATTTTGATATTCTTCAATCCAGCTCAATACAATTCAATTATTAGTACTCCATAAAAGAATAGAGTCTAATAATAGTTACTTGAAAGCGGAAAATTGATAGTTTATCTTAGAAATTTGTTAATAATACAAAGCCAATGGCATTTTTCGTATAAAATATTTTTTATAAGAAAGATGCAACTAGATTTGTATTATTCACAAATCATCGAGATGAACTAAGCATTTCCTCTCGTTAAGCAAGCTAACCTAACAACCAACAATTACAACTAGTTTTGTCGAATGACAAGCTTAACCCCCACTGTCAGGGCCTAGGGCTTGTTTGATATATTTTTTTTGTTTTTTTTAATTTTTTTTTTTGGAAAATAAACAAAAAACAATATCTTTATTGTTGTTAGTTTTCTAAATTAGCATAATGTTCCCAATAAGTCTAGATAAATTTTGATCTTTTATATGACATATTTCACATGTCCCTCGAAAAAAAAGAAGAAAAAAAAACACAAAAACAGAATACCACAACGATACCAAACGAGCCCATCATACGACTCCGAATCCCATCATCTCCATCTTTATCCAATCTTCCACCGCTAAGTTATACACACGAAATCGAGTCCCGCCATCTCTCTCTCTCTCTCTCTCTGTGCTTCAAGGCCTCATATATGTTTGGCCAACTAACACATCAATTCAATTGTATTTGTGTTAGTTTGGTCTTGTCTCTTGTGCCATGTACAAATGCCATTGTTCTTGGATTTATAACTTCTTCATCAAACGGTTTGTTGCTATTATATTGCGGTGTAACTTGGAAGATAACGCACTTAACTAACAAAAAAACAAGAATAACCTTAATGAAATGAGATGATGAAGAGGATCATCAAGTTGTCGTTGATGTTATTATGAGCCATACATATGTCTTCAACGTACTCCTACCCACCCGAATCAAACCATTGGTGGCTAATAGAGTCTTGAGAGACGATGTGATACTCGAGAATTTAAGATTTTAAAATATAACGTCGTGTTATTTTTAATCATGTAATCTCTACACCATAGTATACGAAATGAAATTGCAAAAATTCAATGGTACAAGACGAAATTACCCTAAATTTAATGTGTGAATAATTACGTACACAGTAGTAGAGTACTAATTATTTTTTTTTATTATTTTATATCTGTATAACAAGTTTGTTCTTTTCAATTTAGCTTTACTTATTGCGTACTAATTAAAGTAATTTATAATTCGTCGAGGCGGACGTGGTGCATGGTTTAAGAAAATGCCCTACCATTGCCATGCACGTACGTAAGCAAAAAAAAAATTGACAAAACCCACTCTTGTAGGAAAGCTTATTTGTTTCGAATACTTTTAATTTTTTGACAAAAATGCATGCATTGGAAAATGAAGTGCTTTTATTTATTTATTTATTTATTTATTATTATATAATACATTTTTCTTTTAATTTGGCTGGTAGTAGCAATGTAGCATATTCCATCAGACCATTATGCATGGTTTGTGGATTCAACTCGGAATCCACGGGATTCCATTCTTGATACTACTCCTGTCCGGGCACCCGGTTGTCCTATTTTTTAGAGGTGTTAAATGTATCGTGTCACATACATAAACGGGTCATACTAATCCAATCCTAACCCAACCTGTTTAATAAATATGTCGTGTCATGTCAACCCGTTACGGGTTGACATTCTCGACCCACTAATAACGCGTTGATTTTGTGTCGAGTTAGTGTGTCACATCTTTTTTTACATACTAATGTACTTCGTATATAATTAGGTGCATCCGTGTCGTGTCAGATCAGTCCGTTTACTTAAACATGTTGAACTTTCCAACCCTAACTCGACCCATTTAACAAACGTGTCGTGTCAACATCTTTACTTAAATGGACACAGATCTCAATCCAAACCCGTTATTAACGGCCGAGTCCGATTCGTGTCGTGTCACTTTTACCTACAGTACCTCTACTGTTTTATAATAATTTCTTTAATGTCGTGGTTGTAACTTGTGTGTACATTGAATTCGGACGTAATAAATTCAAAATATAAAATCCGAAGTAACGATATTATATAGTTTTATTGTTTTAAAAATGGGAAGGGAGCGATAGTTTTGTCCATGGACGTATACTAATTCTAATGTTTGATTCCAAGCTACATTGCGATTCCGTCGATGCAAGCTACATTGATACTTCATACTTCTATCCTGTTGCTGCATGCAGTATTACACTATCACATATTCACATGCTCTCTTTACAAACCTGACACGATGATCTGATGAGCAAGTGTTTTTTGTGTTTTACTCTAACTTCAACCATGGAGTCGAACTAACCTAGCTAAACTTTAATTCTGTCGTTAACGTGGAATTAATAATATGAGTGGGGTCAAAAGGTAGAAATAATATTTGAAGAGAAAGTATGTTAAAATGGAAAAGTAAGAGAATTATACGTATACATTAATGGAGTACGACGTGTTGATTTTAATGATCGATTTTGAAAGCTAATGAAGATAAACCTATTACAAGAACATACATTAAGTTAATGAAACAATAAGCAGAAGACTAAACTAGACACTGACTTATCCAGGGGAGGGAGAATGGGAGATCCAGCACGCATTAGGGTGAGCAGAAAATCCGGGTATTTGATATCAGAATCGGAACTGTCGGACCCACCGGTTTTGGGAACGGAATTGGTGTAACTGGGTCCGGTTCTGGTCTAAAAAAAGAGACCGGTCATAACTGGTTTCCGGGTAAAAAATTTGGGACCCAGTACCAGTGGGTACCCGTGGAACCAGTACGGTTTTGGTACCCAGTTGTTCCGGTTTTGGTACCGGGTACCAATGTTTGGAATTAAGTGTAAGGTAATTCTACTCTTTTCTTTACATTAAAATCCACTCCTTCTTTGTTGAACTATTCATACACTAAGGATGCAAGGAGAATGATTATGGGCCTAAAGATATTTTTTTACCAGCTCAAAGATTAATTCATTACACTTCCTTCTTTGTCGATTTTATCACCGATAGATTGCTGCAAGTAGTTTTTCAAGTAAGGGATAAGGGATTATTAAAGATTAGTTTTTACAAGCTCAAAATTAATTTACAAAAACAATTAATGAATTGGGTACCCAGTCTCGGAAGCGGTCCGCGCGGTTCGGCTCAACTGGTTCGGTTGCGGTTCCAGATTTGAGACCTCTGATCGGTTCCGATTTTGAATCTAATTTCCTAAAAAAATACGAGTCCGGTCCGCTCACCCCTACACGCAGTAACTAATTAAATATAATATCCCCTTTGTTGTATTTATTCGTAAATTACTCTATAATATATTGTCTGTGCATAAACACACAAAGTCACAATACTCACAACACTATCTTCGTGTAGTTGTTTATATAAACGAATAATGAAAAGTAAAAATGCTGCAATTATGTGACAGATAAATTAAAGTACATAAATAGCCCTAAGTAAGGAAATTGAAATGATTTAATTTGACAAATCAATTTGGACTTGTATATATAAAGTCATGTCAGAATCTGCTCGATCATATTATTGTGGGTTTTGGGCGCTTTTGCATGACTACTTGCTCTTAATTCGAAACAAAAATGCGTATTTTAAGTTGCCACAAACTCTCTCAATCTCTTTTTGAGATCGAAGGCTAGAGCGAGCTGGACCGGGCCAACAGATGAAGCTAGTGATGATAGCCCTACTAGGAAAGTTTGTGCAAGCATGTTGTAGGACCAGGTTGCAAGTGTCATCACCTTGGTTCCTAATCCATAAGAATTTCCTTCGGTGGTACAAGTGGCAATACTTGGTTTGAAAAAATCGATATTGTGCGAATATGCATGTATTCATTTATCATTACTCCATCCGTTCCATATTATTTGCGCATCACTAAAAAAGAGAGAAACTAGGAATATATAACAAAAAAACAATATTGTTAACGGATGTCTCAAGACATTAGATAAACTATAAATAATTTTCTAAAATGACATTAAACTTAGCTTGAAATGTATGTCACATCCACACGTAAATCGATGTATATTAATTTATATTATTTTAATATTTCATTTTTGATTATCTGATCTGTATTTAACGCTCTAGGGATGCTTGTTAGCTTTTGTAAAAAAAAAAAGAACTAAGAAATTAATCTATTAAATATATCTATAAATTACATATATATACATTATATAATACATACTTTATATATAGGGTTTATGAACTCGAACCAATTCCACGGAAATTACACATTATGAAGAGACATAATAAGGTGGCTCATAATTTGAGTTCATCATCACTATGTAACAATACAATAATAATACTTTAAAACAACAACAATGATGTCGATGATAATAAATATTATTGTAGCGAAATATGGAAGATATTTATCCTTCATTGCATGATATTTTTCGAGCTTTATCAGAAGTTCCACTTCATGCAACGGCTACAACACCTCCTAAATTACCCCTCATCATCATGAATTTACACAAAGAGTTTTCAATTTGATGAGGTTAGTAGTATATTGAAACTTGATTGAAAGTAAGTATCATTTTCATTTTCTTCTTCTTTAATTATTATTATAAATAGTTTTGTCATATCAATTTT
>SNQN01003681.1:45279-57677 GCA_008642245.1 Bassia scoparia | reverse complement strand
TATGAATTTTACATTTGAATGTCTTATTGCTATAAGTCATATTGATTCTTAATTCGTACGAATATTCAATGGTTAAATTAGCTTTTACTTTCAAATAAAATTTAATCGTGCTTGGATCATGATTTAGGTCATTGAACGCCAATAAGTGTTAATGGTTTAGACGGGAGTATAATGTTTATGTTGTGTCACAATAATTAGCGTAAGTCCGCCTTGATTCGCATAGTGTCCCTTATCAATTAAGGCAAATTAATTGTGATTATGCCATGAATGTTGTGTCATTGAAGATTGAACAAGTTGTGAAAACCCAAAATATTCTGGCATATTTTATTGTGTATATATTGTAGTTCAACGAGGAAGGGCAGTGCTGTGTTGGCTAGAAATTGGCAAAAAAAACATTTGACCCTTCTCCAATACTCTTGGTGATTAAGTATATGTCATAATAATTAGTTACAATGTTTTTAAGATTGTGCTTATCTTTGGTTGCCTGCAAAAACATATTCTAATCTTAAATTCTTGCTTAACGGTAATTATCATTGAATAGTTTGAAAATGAATCAATTACCACCCCCCACCATGTGCCCTTTTGCTTGCTTGTTCTAAAACTCTAAATGTCACCCACCAATAATTATCTTAGGCTAATAAATGGATTTATAAATTACAATGTGTTTACATCTTAATACAAGGTTGTTTATTTTGAGTGGTTTAATCTTCAACCAATGAATTTTCCCCCTTTCTTGTTAGTTTATTTTATTACCTTGGATATCTAGGTATGGGAAGATGACACTTTAAAAGTTAAAACATGGTTTTTTTAAACGTGTCAAAACTTTGCCCTGATTATGTCATTATTTGCTTTTAAGGACAATATAAAAAATATTCTAAAGCGTCTAATCCTAAATTTGAGTATAGTTTCTAAATCTTTGGCACTAATTAAGTTTAGCTTTATTGTGTAAGATTTTGCATACAAGCAACTTCTTTTCACTCCTCTTTGAGCCCCTACACCATCAAATCAAAAAAACTCACACAAATTATTGTTGTGTGCAAGCATATATGTCCTTTCAAAGCAATTTAAATTTCTCGAGTTGGTACCCAATTACTAGTGATTAAGTTTCATTAAAGAAAAATACTTTTTATAATTCGCTAATCAATAAAAAAGTACACTCATTTAATGTATTAATTCATTAGGGTTCCACTAGTTTATTTTCATTAAGCCTTTTAAGTTATATCTAGTCTAGCTAACAAAACTGGAAAAGGAAGTACAACACATGAATCACGTTTGTCACTTTTCAGTGTAATAATATAAAAACCACGATTAGGTGCACTCTCTTCCTTAGTTCCTTGCCATGTAGGCATTGACCAAGTTCATGTGTTTCCACATTTTTTACTATTGCCACTCGTTATTTATATTTCTTCATTTTAAATGCCGTCCCATTATATATTAGTGTTTTTGGTTCATCAAGATATACGACTAATGTTCAAGGGATTTAGGGTCTGTTTACATTAACCGAAAGCAACTGAATTGAATATTTATAAGAGAGATAAATTGGGTTAAAAACGAACTAAAATGGAACTGAACTGAACTGAAAATAAGCTGATGGAAAACAGGCTCTTAATAAATGATCATTTGTGAATTAGCTTCTTGGGCGTTTCTTAATTTTTAATTAGCATTGATGACCGACCTTCATAATGTAATCAACAGTGTTACTCCTTTGGGAATAATACTTTGGGATATAAAAAATTGATTACACTTGTTACAAAGCAAATCTATTAAATAGAGTAAAGAATTGTAGGATAATAAAGATTGGGTATGTTATCCTTGATTCTTATTTTTTCATACCATACTGTAAGACGCCGTCGATTTATTATATTAATCTGTATAATCACTTTAAGATCCTTGTAATTAAAAGGTACAAATCCCTCCATCAATCTTGTGTTGAGGTGGAGGCTGACTAATTAGGACAATCGTCTTATAATAATAATTCAAAGACTCTGATATTATGAAAGCGATATTGATTACGCACAATTATTCTCCTCAACTCAATATGTTATAACCTTCACTTTGAATATTCTCCAATTTCTAATTTTTTATTACGCCATCTCGTTTTGTGAAAGTCGTGTTCATATTTTACATTCTCTTAATATGTATATAACAAATGATTTCTGCTCAATTACATAGTATTGGAATGATACATAGACCTGTTGTTCATCACAATTGCATGTGTAAGTTAATATTAGAATGCGAAAGATGTTACATAATTAATTAGTGGCTCACAATGTAGGAGTAAATACTTGTGGTTGAATTGGTGCACCATAAAAAAAGAACTCTTTCCCTTGAAGATAGTTTTTCAAATGTCATAACTCATAATCGTATTAAACTCTTCTTAGAGCATAGATAATGCATGACTAATACAATTAAAATCAGTCAATATTTCAAGTGGGCCCAGCTTAGAGTCTTAGACGCTAGGACCCGTTCTGTGGAGAGAAACATGACAACAGAGAGGTGGAGGAAGCTGAGGTTGTAATTGCAAAAAGCATTGGATCTCAATTCAGCTGGGGTGTTTTTGTTGGTGATTGTGTCGTTTTTATGGCACTTCTATTAGTTGTTATTCTTGTGGATGTGAGGTTTCCTCTTTTTTTCCTTGTGTGGCACTATAATAATTTCCAACCATGATTTTGTAAAATGTCCTATTCATCATTTATCATATTTTTTGAGGGATTTTTCATCATTTTATTGGTATTAAAAATAAGAAAACTGTGGGGTCCTTGATATACTTCAGTATTCTTGTTTTCATTCTTACTACTAAGCCTGGTCTACCCTTTTGATTATTTGTTTCCTTGTTACTTTGTCTTTGAGGTGATTGCCAAGTATTCATATTGAAGACATTGAAGCTGATTTCAAACACTATATTTATCTTACAATTTCCGACCTACCTAGTATACTTTACGATTTTGTCCTTCAAAAATCGAGATGAATTAAACAAAGATCTTATGTATAGATTGGTTGTTGTATACACTTTATTTCGATAAAATCTACTGTATTTTTTATTTGAGTGGAGAAAGTGTTTTGTTTTTAGTGGGATAATTTTCTGTAATAAAGACTGAAAACTGCTTTTAGTTTAAGGATAAAATATTCTCATGAAATGAGAAAGTGGTGGAAACTGGATATTGCATAATTGCATGTGGTAAGCTGGTCCCACGGATGGTGGGTCCATTGAAAAAGATATGAAAAGGCTATAAAACAGTCGTGTTAACCATAGATGACATGTACTCCGCATTATATGTGGCTGTTCTGGGACTTTTGCCGTCTCTTGGAGGATTTGCCACTTTAGTGGGTAGAATGTGCTGAAAATAGATATTGTGCGATTTCTCCTTGATATTCTTAACATCTATATAAATTAGTAGTTTTTTCTCTTCGGAAATTGCAGTTTGCACACTAGTTTAGCATGGCATATGGGTGATATGGTAATGGGTCCCATCAAAGACTCATAGGTGTGTGTTGCTGGGTTCTCACATAAGATCTACTCCCTGAGTTGGACCTTTATTAAGAGGTTAACCACGGGGAGGGCGGGAGGCAGCGAGGAGGGTGTGATATGTTATTGGATCTAGTATAACAATTGATAACTACAATAATCAGGAAATTAAGGATGCAACAATCATAAAATGAAACTTGTAGGACACACCGAAGGTGAAGTTTCCAAAGCAAGTTGAAAGTTATTTGAACAGTGGAAGTATCCAAATCAACTTTCTAGTATACTAATGCTAATGGGTGAAAATAGACAACTTTCACAAGTGAAAGTGAAAATGAGAAGTCTTCGTCCCATTTATCAGAAGGGGAAACACAATGTTGTCAATACTGTATAGTCAATATTAGGGCAGTTATTGAGGTCCCCTAGTTATGAAAGTGTTATATGTAATGCAACTTGTGAAATATCCTGTKTTGAAGTTATGTGGTGCAAACTGAAATGTTTCTACCTGGGGAAACTTTATATGGTTAGGCTAGTATGCTAGCATCCAAAACAGATATTGAGAGATATATTAAACAGAACACCAGGAAATCAATATAATAAATAAAAATTAAATAGAAGAGGCCAATGAATTATTGGGTGGGACCCTTTGTGTTGCAACTTTCAAACAGTGGCCAGTTATAGATATATGGATATGTGGAGAATTGGGGATATTAGGAAACTTCAGTCATATCGTCTACCATAATTTTTTTGATTTATTGGTTTGATATGATTGGAAATGGGCCTCCAGTGCCCAGCTGCCCACGTTTGCTTATGCCCCCACATATTCTCATCAATTATGTTTAGGCCCCCTATGATTTAGGCTTATTCTTGTTATCGTCATTCCATGTCCGTATGTTTAAGGGTGCGTCCTTTTCACTTYAATGCACCGTAGCAATTGATATTATTTACGAGGCTTATACACACCTGAATTTATCATATAACTCTTAATTGAATCTTTTTTTTAACTCGTTGCCCCTGACTTTTCWTGTCTCAATTAACGCGACTCTAAATTTTTGTGAGAAGAATAGTGTAAGAGCTRCATTGTGCTCCAAATGATTTGTATCCATAATGGACATCATCCCAGTTATGCATCGCGGTTACATTAAAATTGTTCTACACTTCATCCAAAATTAATATATTTATCTGAACCTGGCATRGAGCACTTAAGGCTGGAATGTTATGTGACTTGTGCATGGTCCTCCTGCATCAAAAATTTTATTTGCATCAGTTTATTTCAATTTTGACACTTGATAAGTAGGCTGAGCTAATTAACCTCTGATGTTATATTGCAGGTCTTGGCGAGCAAAACAAAAATATATATGGTCCTCGAGTATGTGCATGGTGGAGAATTGTTTGATAAAGTCGTAAGTAATTCTATCAATCTTTCACATAGCATTGCTTTCTAACTCAAACCAAGTAACAACTCCATATGCATCTCCAACATGAAATTTGTAATTCTGAAGTAGCTTATGGTTTTGTAGTCATCCCGAGGTAAACTTCCAGAGAAAGAAGGTCGGAGACTATTTCAACAACTCATTGATGGTGTCAGTTATTGTCATGACAGGGGAGTCTGTCACCGAGACCTTAAGGTAATATTGCTAACTTTAGTACCTAACAGCCATAAGGTGGAATGAGTTTATAACTTCTATCTTTTGAGCTTCGATTTCTCAATTTACTATTTTGGGTAGAATTTTATTTGGAAAAAAAAAAAAACTCCTCAAAAGACAGCTATGACATATTTGATGTAGCAGAGTACTGAATGACATTTCTTATCAAACTTGCAGCTAATATTTTATACTTGTCTTACTTTGTTTTCCCAAACTTGCAGCTAGAGAACATCCTCGTGAGATGGAAAGGGAAACATAAAAGTTTCAGACTTTGGCCTTAGTGCATACCCAGCATTTTGGGGTAAGTAACATTAGAAGTTCAGTCTCATGTCAAATATATTTTATGTTTCAGCTTCTGAATGTTTTTACCTTTCCCTCTCGTTTTTTAGAGGGATGGCTTATTACATACAACCTGTGGGAGCCCAAATTACGTGCTCCTGAGATTCTAGCCAATAGAGGATATAGTGGCACTACAGCAATGTATGGCTTGTGGAGTAATCTCTATGTCATTCTCACAGGTTATCTTCCTTTTGATGATCGGAATTTTCGCTGTCCTTTATAAAAGTATTTTCCATTTTATATTAAGTTTCTTCTTAGAGTATATTATTAATTTAAATTGTATAAAGTTCTTTTGCATTGTTGATTCAGATTGAAGAGGTGATGTTCAAATTCCAAAATGGTCTCTTCTGGAGCACAAAAGATGATAAGGGAGGATTCTTGATCCAAACCCTATCACCCGAGCAACAATAGCTGAGAAAAACCAATGATGGTTTAAGCAAGGCTATGTTCCTGCAAATCCGAAGATGATGAAGATGATTATACAATAGACGAGGAAGCTCTATCAATTCATGATGAGTAATAATTTAAAAAAATTATTTGAATTTTTTTCTATGCATTCCTTATAATGTTTTGCTAAATTCTCTTTGGAAACAAAAAGCTTACTGTTTGTGATCTGAACTTGTACGAAGCAGTATGAATGGGTGGAGAAAGTTCAGAAACGACCTGGCTTTCCTACTCTTATGAATGCTTTTCAGCTAATTGGAATGTCTTCATCACTCGACCTTTCTGGATTTTGACAGAGTGAATATGCTCAACAATATTATTGACTTCATTTTAATAACATGGTCGCTTATCAAGTTTAACATGCAACCTTAAAACAATCTAACCATTGCTAATTAATATTTGCAGGATGTCTTCGAGAGGAAGATTAGGTTCATTCAACCTTTCACCACAGAGTTTGGAGAATATAGAGAACATTGTAACAGAATGGATACTCAGTTAAAAGAAGAATGGAAAGGTAAGATTTGACACTGTAAGGAGACTCTCTCTCAAGTTTATAATGACATTAAGTTGTCCTAGTGTCCAACCCAAATTATTCAACCATATTTATACTGAGGCTTCAAAATTTTCTGTATTTCTCAGCTAAAATGTTACAGACCAAAAGATCAAGAGTCCGAAAAGCCTTTCAGTCGCAGCAGAAGTATACATTCTTTCCTTGTAACAAGCAACTTCTTCAACATCTGCAACATTTTTCCTGCTATTACAGAATCATCATTCTCAAACCCTTCATTACATTGCAGGTTTTGTAAGATTAGTCCATCACTTTACGTTTTGAATTGAGGAAAACATTCGGAGACCTTTAGTTTATAGAGAAGTTTAAACCCTTATCTTTTTATACACACAAAGTTTATAAAGCTTGTAATTGCTTCCTATGTATTGAACTCACCGATTTCTTGATTGTGCAGTTGTGTAACAAATTAACAAATGATTCGGGCATCAAGGAGTCAAGAAGCCTGCTAAGTGCAGCCATTTTGAATGCAGAAACTGTATCAGAGGTTTACTAGGGCGTTTGTTACTGTGATGTATCATTATGGTCAGTCCAGCAAGCGCTAGGTATCCTTAGTTTCCAATTTCTGTAAATGTAATTATTATATAATTATTTTTATTTTGGATTGTATCCTTGAAAAAGGAAAGAAAAAAGGAAAAAAAAAGAAAAGAAAAAGAAAGAAAAAGTGCAATGAAAATGAGCTTCAACCTTTTTTGTGTGAAGTTCAAAGTTAACAAAGTTGATGGCAATGTCCTATCAGTCCCATTATATAAACAATGGGCACAATTTATTTTTTCTTTTCAATTTGCCCATATTTAAATATTTGTAAATATAGATAATAACAATTATTAATATATAATAATATAAATTTTTATTGGTAACTTTTTTACGGGAACTTGGAACCGTATTATTACAAATGTACTTCGTATACAATAAAGATTATCATATGTAATACAATGTCAAATACGAAGTATTATGTATCGTTGACATATGTTTCACTAAACCGCATGAAACCACAGAAGGCCTTAACAAGGATTTGGAAGAAGGAAGGCATTGTCCAAGGGACGAACAACGGCTTACATTTGTGACGAAGATTACATGAGGTTGGAAATGATAGTGAAGTCAAACAGGAAGCTACACTGTTGACATATTACGACCCTAAAAAGACGCAACCATCAATCCTTTCGTCACCCAAAAACGGAAAATTTCTCCCACAGCAGCATCTCTGACAGATTTTAAATACTTTCACTATGAAAGTCACAAGATCAACTGCCAATCATTGTATTAACATATTCAACATACAAAACCAGCACGATCACCGGACCGACGAAACGTTAAATGGTCAGAAAATTGACAACCTGAATGTTGATGAAAAGGAGCAGGCAGAAGTAAAATAAGAACCAAGCAGAATTAAATTAAATTTGTCTCGCAACAACGGTATTCTGGGATTATGTAAACCATCTGTTAATCTAAAAGTACAATGAAACAATAATTGATTCTCCAGTTGGTTTATTTTGAATTGCCTCTACATGATTTAAGTTCCTATAATAAAATAGCAAGCTGCTATCATATGTCTAGCTCAAAGAACATACATACCAATATATCCATGACTGCTTAAAACTTGATACCACATTTAAACATCAGTTGTCGCATAACACTATATAGATATCTATGGCTCATTAGAGTCAACGATTTCTTGCGTAGGCCTTGATAGGATGAATTCATCGAGGGTCATGTGACTTCTAGGAGGCTTTGTGCTTGGTAAGATAAAATCTCGGCTCTTTCCAAATGCTACGAGAGCACAAATTTCTACCCTTAGCATCGATCCTATGTAGATCCGTGTTTTGAGGCAAAGTGCCGAGAACCGGGGAATAAATGCAGGCACGTTAGGTCTCATCATCCAAGGCAGCGAAAACCATTCAAAATCATCAGGAATTCTGCTTGTTTCTGTTATGAAGGTACCAGTACACCAGCGGAAAATGAAACAAGCGGAAGTTCACCATTGGCAGTGCGTGGTCGATGTAAAGAAGAACAATCTTCYCCCGCAGTTCGTCGGGGGTCAGTACCTTATTACGACAATGATGATATAGAAAGACATTCCCCAGCAAACTCTCTAAGGTCAGAGCGCTTATCTTTTGGTATTCTTTCTCAACAAAGTGCTCCTTAGTGAAGGGATATGCATCGAGGCCAAAGGAGGAAATAACATCTTTTCCCAGGGGTTCGACGAATTCGTTATGGGGTCCGACAATGATGAGTTCATCAACGTCGAAACTCTGACGATGGTTCATAAACCTGTGGTATCTAAAGTCGTTGTAGGGCAGAACCCACCAGCTGTTTACGTGCAGCTTGTGCAAGACATGATTGATAGCGTCTTGGAACAGCCGGGGGTTRGAAATATGATCGTTACGCACAGGCAAGTAGACCAGGACGATTTCAAAGTCCAGACCTTTGGATTTGCATTCCCGATGGACCACGCTGAGGGTGCGAATGAAGCTGCCATCCTTGCACAAGTAGACCCCCACAAGTTTCTCATCGAGTTCAGAGACGGAGATGGACGCTGCATCATTAATCTGGTAAAGACAATCGGAGGGCTTGCATCCAAAAACAGCATGGAGCTGCGAATGGGTTCTCCACCAAGGGATGCCGTACTCACTAGTGAGTTTTGAGACACAGGACACAATACATTGATGCAGCAGAACCTCATTATCTTGGGCGACAAGCAGACAAATGGGGTCGGAACTAATAAGCTGGAGGGACTTGCACACAAAGTCACGGCGCAGCGTATGAGAGAATGGGATAGCAAGCCACGACGAAGGTAAGCCTGACAAGAAGTGGTCAAAAGCGTCTTCATCATTAGCCCAGCTGGGTCTCATTTTGGGGACGACGACCACCTGGAAATCAGCGGAGAAAGCCTTGGAACAGGCGAAGGATAGGTTGCGGAAACTAGATGCCTCAAGAGATAGCCAGTAAAGAGGGATGTAAACGCAGCAAACCACGATGTTCTTACCCACGAGGTCCTCCACACGGACGGTTTCCCCATCAGCAGGGCGAAACAAGTGGGTCTGGGAGGCAGAACCACAAGAGTTGGACAGCAGGGAGATAACATCGAAAGGGTGGCCGACCTGGATAGATTTGGAGAAATTGGATGGAGCAACCATGGCATTAACAGAATCAGGGTATTCGGGTATCTGAGAAGCTAAAAGGTCTGGCATGGCCTCATCGATATCTTTTAGACGATGATGCCGGAAATAGGAAGGACGAGGAGGGGGAGTGTAAGATTCATCATTAGCATTATCATTATCATTATCATTAGAAAAAGGAAAGAGTATGGTGGACTTAGGGCGGGGATCTTGTGAACTTTCTACACTCGCTGCCATCCGACAAACCAAACTCGAGGGAGCACTCGGAAACGATAAGCGCTTCCCAAACTTAACCAATCCACGAAGCATACCAGAACCACACATTAATTGATATTTCAACTACAATCACTATTACAGTTCTAAATACTAACCTCTTTGCCGGAAAGCCGCACCTTTTTTCCTTTTCCGAACAAATTAAATTAGGGTTCTAGGATTTTACTACTGCCAAAAGTTAATTACTTCCTCCGTATCAAAATAAACGCAACGATTTGACATAAAATAGAGAGAAAAAGTGTCAAATCGTTGCGTTTATTTTGATACGGAGGAAGTATTTCATTTTTTTGATTTTCTCAGATTAGCACCCCATGGCCCATGGCCCATGGCCCATTTGTTTTTTCTTTTTTGCTTTTTTTTTTTTTTACTATTGCCAATTTTACCTTTTTAAACTAATCTATACTAAAATATCTCTATTATATAAGGGAAGGGGGGAGGAAGATGGTGTCCCCCCTCCTAAAAGTCTTATATACCCTTAACGAATTTTAAAAACATATGAATTATTGTGTATAAATTACCTTTTGCTTATTATGTGATTAAAAATGATAATTGCAGTTATTATGTAACTTAATTAGTGAAAAGTTTTAAACAATGAATTGAATCATTAATGGCTTTATTTTAAATTTCAAGTTATATTTAAAAAAAACAGTTACAATTCAATAAAATTGTATTGCTAATTAGTTATGAACATTTTATTTTTATACACACTTTATAATTATTTTTAATGATGAAGTACAAGTTTCACATGTCTAAGCACGCATCGCGTGCACATAAAAACTGTATTATATAAGAGAAGGGGGGAGGAAGATGGTGTCCCCCTTCAAAAAACCAAAACTACCCTTAATGAAATTTCAATATTTAGAAAATCACAAAAAAAAACATTTCCATTTTCGAATTTGTCATATTAAACAAGTTAAATATGGTATATGCATAAAATTATTATTAAGGCTTTAATTATAATATCCATCATTTGAGATCTAAATTTGCAAAACAATCATTTGATATCAATGACATTTCAAAAATCCGAATAAATGATGCATTTCAATGAAATAATCCCCAAACATAACCGTATTTCATTCATTCTTTTATAAGAGTGAGAGGACCAAGACCTTATGAGTATAAGATACTCACCCTTTCAAATACATCTCGAAGGAATTTTGAGTCCAAATTGGAGTTATAAACCTGATCTAACAAACATCAATATACAGAAAAAAACTCAATAAATCAGATTTGAACACCTTATAACATGACAGGAATACTTTTGAAACAACACATTCAAAAAACAACCTCAACCAATCAACCCCAAAGATCAGACATGCATTGATTTCAAGTTTGACAATGAAAGAAAAATAAAAAAAAAAAACAAAAAGAAAAAAAAATGAAAAAAAAAAAATAAAATAAAAAGAAAAAAAAATGAAAAGAAAAAAATGAAAGAAAAGAGAAAAAAAAAAAACAAAAAGAACAAGAAAAGAAAAAAAAAAAGAAAAAACAAAACAAAAAATTTCAAAATTGCAATGAATTCATGCAATGATTTATGCTCACCAGTTTCAGAAGGACTTTATCCCTCATGATCTCCCTTCGCGACCGTCTCAGATGAGCAGAACAGGTGGTTTTTCAATCTAGAGAGATCGAGTGGCAAAACTGGGACGTGGGCGGGAAATCGAGGACGAGAATGTGACTTATCGACTGGAGACAGCAGATGGGAGCCGAAGCCTTCTCCCTCTGCCAAAATAAAGTTCGTGAACGGAGGTGACTATGATGATAGAAAAGCGAGGAAAAAAAAACAGTAGATCATAATAGAATAAATTAAATACAGTGATAGTACGGTAAGGTACTTTGAAATTCAGTTAAACTCTTTATGTCAAAGTTAAAAGTTACAGAGTATACTTCGTATTATAATAGTTTTTTTATGCACGGATGCTGTGCACTTATGTAAAAATTAAATTTTAAAAACGTTCTAAATATAATTTATATAATATGTACACTAAATTAAAAAATGTTGTGATATAATTATGATTAAGTATTTTACTTGACACTAATTTTATGGGGAGTTTCTAATTTAATCCTGGAGATTGATTTAATAATCAATCTAGTGACATATCTTGTATAGGGTTAACACTAATTTTATGGAGTTTCTAATTTAACTCTGGAATTGATATTTAATAAATCAATCTAGTGACATATTGTACTAGGGTTTCGTAATTATGTGCACTTTTGGGTCAAAAATTATCCTACCTAATTGACTCAAAAATTGCACATTAATACAAGAAACCTATACAAATATGCCACTGATGATTTATTAAAACATCTATAGGTTGATTACAATTTCCCTAATTTTCCATTATCAATATAAATAATTTTAAAATTCATTTTAATGATTTTGTTAAAGTGATATTATTGGATTTATTTAAACATGATTACTTAAAAATTTAATAGTTAATGTAAGTCTTTTTAATGGTCACAAAAACAAAACAACTTACAAAGTACAAACATTTTTTAAGTAAAATAAGCATTTTATGTGGATTCCAATATAGCTTAAATTTACCTAA